>JAFEMH010007196.1:0-98844 GCA_022495995.1 Adenophora triphylla var. japonica | reverse complement strand
ACTTCATTATGCAAAACATACGAAATTCAAATGTTGTTATCATCAAGGTAAGTTTTAATATTAGATGAATAAATTTCAAAAGAACCGCGGTCATCGATGTAGGAAATATCTTTATCATTATTTCTTCTTGGTTGAGGCATGGTGAGTTTTATTGGATCCTTCACAATTTGTTAGGCTTTGATATGGTGAAGACAAGCTCAGATGCCGATTACTGAAAAGTTTTGTTTGTTATTGATATAGATTAACAAATTTAGGCAACGGACCTTTAAGGCTTTGATGTACAAAATAGTATGATTAAGAGAGATTAAGTTCACGGTGGCAAAAGATAACACTAAAACAAACAAGTAAATAAATAATTAGTATAAGCCATTGTGTACGTATATGTAAGTGTGTAAACAAACTTGAGACACCGAGATGTAAAGTGGTTCGTGAGACAAAATCTTTCTCTCTAATCACGTCCACCTTCTTACTACAGCCTTGGATAAGTGCAGAGTCAATGCATTATAATCTTCTTCCTAAGATATAAAGATATTGATAAGGAAAGTTCCTGAAATCCATTTTCTTAATTGGAACTTCTATTAAAACTTCTTATTCCAAAATAATTTTACAAAAAGAAAAAGAAAAATAGGACAAGATTAAATCAAACCGTGGAAGGGTGTAATGGGTTGGGTTTCAACAATTAACTGTAAAAGGTTTAAGGTAGGTAAGAGGTAAGGTTAAAGATGGGTTAAAGGTTGATAGCAAGGTTGTTTTGAGTTACCAGATTGTCGCTTTAGTTTATATATGGCATCAATATATCTGTTGGATGAAGGGGACAAGATGTAGTTGCAGTAAATGAAGTAGGTTGGTCTTTGTGATTTGTTGACTTAGAGATTGGTCAATATTTTGACTGGCATGTGGTTGGTGATGATAATTTTCTGATGATGTGGCATGCCAGGGTAAAGGTTATTGTTGAGGTCTGCAGTTTGTTTGCCTTTGCTGTTTAGCTTGTCTCTACTATCTAGCATTGTTTATTGTCTTTCCTTTGCAGTGTGATTGTTGTTTGCTGTCAAGGCTTGTGCTTAAGTCTTGAGGGTTTGTTGTTGAAATGGGTTAAGAAGAAGTCTTGATTTCTCAAGGATGGTTGATGCCGGAAAAATGGAGAAGACATAGGAGGAAATAGAAGTGAACACTGAAATTGTCACTGGCATGTAAGCAAGTGTATAAAAAAGGTTGATAGCACAACCGATAACACTTACGGTAACACACACTACAGAATTTAAAAACAGTTTGTAAAATAAACAATTTTTGCAGTGGAAGAAAAAGCATAAACACAAGAAATAATTTTCTCAAGTTATATAATTATATAACTTGAGGGTGCCGCTTAGGAAAGATCTTATATTCACAATGATATGATTACAAGACTGAAGTTGTTCCCTATCTATATAACAATGAAGAACTAGAAACTAAGATCATTTACAAAGTTTTATCCTAGCCACGACACAATCAAGTCCCAAGACGTTGAAGGTGGAAAATATTTTGTGGGAGGAAGAACCTAAAAGAGCCGAGGAGTAAAAAATCTTTTCTTGTACAAGTTGTGTGTGTGATACTCGACATATTGTACTTGTCTACACACTTGCTATTTATAGACTTCAAATACTTGGAGGATACGCTTGATAACAGCCTTGAACTGGATAGGATAGGGTGGGGATGTTGTTGAGCTTGAAGCGGTCAATCCCACGAAAGTTGCAACCGCACATCTTTGTGCTCAAGTCTTTGCTTCAACCTCTTGTACCCACGTACTCTCTTATGTTTGTACTATCTGTTTGTTCAGCCATAATCCCTTTGAACAGGTCTTCCCACGTGGTTCTTCAGTTCACAAGAGTTATGCATAAATCTCTTTTATGCGTAACTCTCCATTTGACTCGTTCCACCACCTTTGTAGCTTTAACTCCTCGTGGTTATTTCCTGTAAATAAGACTAACAACAAACCTATATATTGCAAGTATAGATTATACATTAATACAATATAACCTATGTAAGAAATGTCCAACTATTAAAGTCAGTCGTGTTAGGTAACACCTTAAAAGTGCTGTCACTACTTGTGATAACACCTTCATCGAACAACACTTAGAGAGTATTGACAGCACTAGTGGTAACACCACTCTACTGCACTTACAAACACTTTTAGGGTAAACAACTCAGTGTTCAGTGTTCAAAGGAAGCCACCTACGAATATGAGTCAAACCACTATCCAAAGACACCCAACCTAATGGATAAGATATTAATAATCCATCTTCTTAACAAGTCAAAGACTCAGTATTTTTTTATAAACTCAACTCTATCTTCCTATTACAATTACATAAGTAGGGTATTTATAGAAACCTTGAAACATTGCTTAAAGTTAGGATAAACAATAAATTAATTATAAGAATTAAAGAAAGAAGGCCTAGAAATATGAAAAAGCCAAAAGCCTTGGCAAAATTCGGATGTAGTTGTCCTTGCGCGCAACACTTAGTAAAAAGATCATGACTCCTAGTTAACTACCCGAATACCCTTGAAGTGACACCAAAATCTGGTTCTTTATTATTTTGGACAACGACATTTTTATCAACTTTTTAAATAGTTTTTGAGCTGAATACCAACCATGTCAATAAAGAATATGAAGTACATATAGTAGTAGGGTCCTTTCCCTTATCATTCTCCCCTAGTTGGAGAAAATTCATCCTTGAATTTTAACGTGACGGAGAATCTTCCCAACACCAAATTTATGTGACATAAATATTTCATGTTTTTCTCATGCAAAGGAAAATGAATCTTGCTTTAAACTTCTTCCATTATGAAACCAAAATTCTAAAAATGTAAACAAATTTACCTCCAGATAATTGTCTCCATAAATGTCGATGGACTTTTCGATCTCTTCATCGATGATTGATTCTTCATCGTATATTGGAGGTCTATTCCAATCAACAACCGCTTCTTCGCTTGTTGAAAAAGTAAATGGCCAAGCAAGATTTTTCGAAATCTCCTCGTCATAAACCTTTTGGAACATAAGGTTCAACCGATAATTAAATCAATGAGATGTCTTTTCAGTCGACACCTCGTCAAAAGTGTGATTGAAAAGGGAGTTCTTCTCACGATCACTTGTTGTCCACAACTTTGAATCACGACAAAAATCATCATGTTCCAAAGTCTCGTAGCGTATTATTATTATTTTATATAAACTCAACTCTATCTTCCTATTACAATTACATAAGTAGGGTATTTATAAAAATTTTGGAACATCCCTCAAAGTTAGAATAAACTAAAAATTAATTATAAGAACGTAAGAAGGCCTAGAAACATGAAATAGCCAAAAGTCTTGGCAATATTCAGATATAGATGTCATTGTGTGCAACACTTAGTAAAATGATCATAATTCCTTCTAGATAATTACCAGAATACCCTTGGAGTGAGCCCAAATCTGGTTATTTTATTATTTTGGACAACGACATTTTTACCAACCTTTTCAATAGTTCTTGGGCTGAATACCAACCATGTCAATAAAGAATATGAAGTACATATAGAGGGGGGTCCTTTCCCGTGTCAATGGTTATGCATCCTTGTTTGATTTATGTCAAGGTTTACTGTCGAAACTTGTGTTCGAGTCTTGGGGGTCTGATATTAGCAGTTTGCTCATCTAGGTTTATTTAAGGTTTGGCTAATTGAATTTACATGAGATGGAACATTTCTTTATCAAAATTCTTGTCACTTACTTGATTAGTTATGATTTATCAAAGTTAGGGCCTAACAAATATGTACACAAGGTAGAAAGTTTAGGAGACAAACCCCTATTGTGTTTTCTATACAAGTCTTCAATGTTTTATCACAGAACTTTTTTTTAATTAAAACAGGAATAACCCCTTAAGACTTTGTGAGAGGTATGACATCTACGATTAGTTAAAAATAATTTCTACCCAAGTTAGTAGCGCGCGTTTATCTGAAAAATCATAATAATCGAAGTCACACTAGCTCGGGACGGCCGTAGTTAAAAAGCTGCTGCTTATAAAATTGAGAGATATTATTGTACGAGATGTAAAGATGATGATGTATATAGAAAGAAGTCTTTCCATATAAAGAATGACAAGAACCTAAGACTACTGGAATAATTAAGCCCCGTACCTCCTAATAGATTAATTAGTTGTCAATATATATAATAGCTTAATATAACTCTTGAGATAATTTGAAGGTTAATGAGTGCTTATATAATATAGTTTCTGTCTTCATCCAGCTAGAAAAATTCGTACAAGAGTGTAACCCTTAATGATTTGACTTAGTAATACAGTAGGTGTGTGTGACATATACAGTTTTGGGCTGTATTGCTGTAATATTTGGATTCTTTGTTTTACCTCATCGTATATATGTCGGACACTTTATTTGTGTCCCTTAAAATGATATATTTGATTACTTAAGGACGAAAATTTGAATATTCACTCGGGGACTCGGGGACTCGGGGACGGGGAGGGATAAAGTACTTAATTTCATTCATGAACTTCTTCCTAACTCTGCGTTGAGGCTAACACGCTTTTACAGCTGCTTCCTCTCCCAAGAGAAACTCAGAAATCGAATCATATCTTAATAAATAAATCACTTAATTTTCAAAATTTGTGCACATTAGTAATAAAAGAGATTCATACTTACTGTCATATATGATAATTGAATTTAAATATTAAAATGGGATCCTTTAGGATATACAATAAGGCCAAGCTACTATTCCTAATCCCAGATGCGGAAAACTGGATATTCCTAATTTAACTGTTGGGAATCTCCACTAGCTCTTTTTTGCAGAATGTCAACCCTCTAAATTCCTATTTATAAACCCTAATCACACTCTCTTAATCTCATTCCTCCCAACACCTCATAAACATTCATTTTCTAGAGCTGTGAGAGGAACCAAAAAATAAAATAAAAAATGATTGATATTGAAGGATCCCCAGGAACCTCCATGCATGGAGTCACCGGCCGAGAACCCGTTCTCGCCTTTTCCGTGGCTTCTCCGATCGTTCCCACCGATGCCACCGCAAAGTTTGACTTACCTGTTGACTCGGAACATAAAGCCAAAGCCTTTAAACTTTTCTCATTTGCAAACCCTCATATGAGAACCTTCCACCTCTCATGGATCTCTTTTTTTACTTGCTTTGTCTCCACCTTTGCAGCCGCCCCTCTCGTTCCCATTATCCGGGACAACCTTAATCTCACCAAAGGTGATATTGGGAATGCCGGGGTGGCTTCAGTTTCCGGAAGTATCTTTTCCAGGCTGGTTATGGGTGCAGTTTGTGATTTACTAGGCCCTAGATATGGTTGCGCATTTCTCATCATGCTTACTGCCCCAACCGTTTTTTGTATGTCGTTTGTTTCTGATGCTAGTGGCTATATAGCCGTTAGATTCATGATTGGCTTTTCTCTTGCAACATTTGTGTCTTGTCAGTATTGGATGAGTACTATGTTTAATTCTAAGATTATTGGGCTTGCTAACGGAACGGCGGCAGGGTGGGGGAATATGGGTGGCGGAGCTACTCAACTTTTGATGCCTTTGCTTTATGATATAATCAGAAGGGCTGGTTCAACTCCGTTCACTGCCTGGAGGATTGCATTCTTCATTCCTGGATGGCTTCATGTCCTTATGGGAATACTTGTTTTAACACTTGGCCAAGATCTTCCTGATGGAAATCTTGCTGCTCTACAGAAGAAGGGTACAGTTGCTAAAGATCAATTTGGAAAGGTCAGCCACTCTCTCTCTCTCTCTCTCTCTCTCTCTCTCTCTCCCTTTCTTTTAGGCTAAATTTTCTTCTTTCCAAATACAGGTGTTGTGGTATGCTGTGACAAATTACAGGACATGGATCTTTGTCCTCCTTTATGGTTACTCTATGGGTGTAGAGCTATCCACCGATAATGTGATTGCAGAATACTTCTATGACAGGTTTGTTTCTCCAAACAAACCTCAATCTTTTTTAAAATTTACTTAAGATTTACATACAAAATAGTATGCTTCATTTTGGTCCTCAACGAATCTAAACGTGTTAAATGGTTTATATGACAGGTTTGACCTAAAGCTTCACACAGCCGGAATCATTGCAGCCACTTTTGGAATGGCTAACTTACTCGCTCGACCCTTTGGTGGATGGGCTTCAGATTTCACAGCTAAAAGATTTGGAATGAGGGGTAGGCTATGGACCCTTTGGACCCTTCAAACATTAGGAGGTCTCTTCTGTCTACTCCTTGGACGTGCTAATTCAATTTCCATTGCCATAACATTTATGATCCTCTTCTCCGTTGGTGCACAAGCCGCATGTGGGGCCACTTTTGGTATCATCCCTTTCATTTCACGACGATCTCTAGGAATTATCTCTGGCATGACTGGTGCAGGTGGGAATTTCGGGTCTGGTTTGACCCAACTGATATTCTTCACGAGCTCCAGACACTCGACAGCCACGGGGCTATCGTATATGGGTATTATGATTATGGCTTGCACACTTCCTGTAACTCTATGTCATTTCCCACAATGGGGGAGCATGTTTCTTCCACCTAGTAAAGACCAACTCAAAGGTAGTGAAGAAAACTACTATGTTTCGGAGTGGTCAGAGGAGGAAAGGCAGAAGGGTATGCACCAAGGAAGTGTCAAGTTTGCTGAGAATAGTCGGTCGGAGCGTGGAAGGCGCGTCGGCTCAGCACCAACTCCGCCACATGTTTGATACCTGGGAAAAGTTTGAGTGTTTTATTTTACAGAAGTTCTGAATGAGTGGTAAAGGTTTTAAGTACTTGTTGTTTTTATGTTGTTATCCACTCTTCGGACAAACAAAAAAGAGGGGGTGTATTTGGAATGATTGTTATAATTGTATACAACTAATTTACAGAAGTTGATCTCTTAATATTCGTAAAATCTAAGGAGAAACGAGTTTTTTAATATCCAGAAACCTTCAAAATGAATATCCAGATATCCAGAAACCTTCAAAATGAATATCCAGAAACCTTCAAAATGAATATCCAGAAACTATTAAATGAATATCCAGAACTACCAAATTGAATATCCAGAAACACACAATTGATCATGTCCAAAAACTATAAAATGAGTATCCAGAAACCTTCAAATGTATATCCAGAAACCATCAAATGAATATTCAGAAACATTCAAAATGAGTATCCAGAAACATTCAAAATGAGTTTCTGGATATTCATTTTGAAAGTTTCTGAATATTCATTTTGAAGGTTTCTGGATATTAAAAAACCCGTTTCTCCATACAGTAAGGAGAAACGCGTTTCTCGCCAGACCAACTCCTTAATATTTCATTTTGGGTACCTCATCTTCCCAAACTAAAAATTGACTATAAGCAGTTATATAAAGAAAAAAATAAATATTATGAGTATGAAAAAAAAAAATAGAAGAGAGAATGTTGGTAAAAAAATAGTAAGTGAATTGTTATCATGAGTGTAGCAAGTGAGTATCATCGTTCATTTAGGAATAAAGCAAACTAAAAATTTTAAATTGAGACAAATTAAAAATAAAAATAAGAAAATTAAACGGGACAGAGAGAGTATCATTCCAGTTAAGTTACAAGTTAAGTTTGACATGCAATTGATAGATTTACATCCAAGACTTGTATATGTGCTATATACCTCCCCCCTTCCCCCCCCCTCCCCCCCAAAAAAAAAAAGTAAAATAAAAAAATTATATTTTTACTCTTGATCAAGAGCAAAAATAAACATTTATTTAAAAACAAAGACAAAGGAAGTATCAATTAAGCTTAAATATTTGACAAGGTAAAATCTTAAACAGCTATAACTAATCAATTACACAGATTTTTATTTAGTTATTTTTTGAACAACCTGTAACACCATGTTGAATGTCGACTAAAATGATTTGAGCCATGAGATCACAAGGATGATAAATCTCTCCCAACAATTATCAGTTACATATATATGAGAATATGTGATATTTACACTTAAAATCATTGTTTTTATCAATAGTTCCCCCTTTTTGCACCCAAAAAATGCATTACATTATATTTTTGCCCCTTATTATGACAAATTTATGCTCCTCCACATAGTATTTTAGCCTTGAAATTTTTTCCCTCCTTTCCTTTGTTCAAAATCATAGCTCCACCACTATGCTAATATCTATGCAATGGCAAAAACTGTTCTTTTATTATTTACAAATAACGTTAATACTCACTACGTCTCATAAAACCTTACCCACTTTGTCATTTATGGCGTCCCACTTAAAGTCACACTTTCCTAAAAAGGAAACCTTTTAATACTTCTTTATTCATGGAACCCACTTGTCATACTCACAATAACTATCCACTTACTATTCTCTACCCCACTTTCTCTCTCCTACTCACTCACAACTCCTACTTTAATAACATTATTCCTTATTTTCTGCACAAAACAGTAAATGGGTAACCTTTTATGAAACGGAGGGAGTATAGTATAATGATTTACATTGTATGAGATCTCCTACCTAAATACAAAAACCTAGTTTCCTAAGATAAAGATAAATACTCCCTCCGTCCCGGCCCAAATGTCTCAACTTTCCTTTTTGAGTGTCCCATTTAAAATGTCTCAACCCAAAAAATAAAAGTTTTTTATTACTTTTTTATTTGTGGGACCCACTTGTCATACTCACAATAAATATCCACTAACTATTCCCTACCCCACTTTCTCTTTCCTACATCACTTTCATACTCACAACATTTATTTCACTATACACTTTTTACATTATATATATGTATTCCTTAATTCCCGTGCCGAACCCATTTTGAGACATTTGGGCCGGGACAGAGAAAGTACAATATAGCATAATTAGAGATATACACAATCCTAACAAATATAGACAAATATTGAAGAGCAAGTAAACACTCGACCGGCCTGGGAGAGATGTGATCCGGTGAGTCTCATGTGCAATCACATCTTTAGTCACATCTTCAATAGGCCCCCTCACGATGGACAATCTATGGAAAAGTCCAATCTTGGAATCAATAATGAGAACTGAATACTAGAGAGGGGTTTGGTGAGATCATCTGCAAATTGATCATTGCCCGAAATGTGTTGAACGTGGAGAGATCCAGACTACATCTTTTCCCAAACAAAGTGAAAGGATAGTGCAAGGTGTTTCATATGAGAGTGGAAAGCTAGTTGTTCCAAGATTATCATAGTATATAACTGGAGCGTGAGGAAGTTTGACATCGAGTTCAGAGAGCAGATTTTTTTATCCAAATGACTTCGCCAGTAGCATCGGCTACGACACGAAATTCAGCTTCTGCTGACGACCGGGAAAGTGCTCATTGTTTATGTGAGGACCAAGCAATAGGGCTTTTGTCGAGGTAAACTAGAAATCCAGAGGTGGAGATGTAATCATCCTTGTTCCCAGCCCAATTCGTGTCGCAGAAAGAGTGTAGGGAGTGAGAATTGTCTTTACAAAGTTGAATACCTAAATGGGAGGTACCATGAAGATAATATAGAACCCTATTTCAGTCCACTGAGTAGCGGTGGGGTGTTGCATATATTGACAAGTTTGTTGACAGAGAATGTGATGTCAGGACGAGTTATAGAGATATACTAAAGATTCCCAATGATGGCACGATATTATGTGGGTTGGTGTATAGGGTCGGTTGGGTAGTGGGTGAGAATGAGTTTGGATTCTATGGGATTGGGGCAGGTTTGGTATTGGTCATGCTATAGCGGGTGAGTAGGTCATGGTGTATTTAGCTTGAGAGAGGAGAAGACCCTAGTTGTTGGGTGTGACTTCTATGCCCAAGAAATAAGATAAGAGACCAAGATACTTGAGAGATAAACGAGAGGCAAGACTCAAAATGAATGAGGAAAGAGCGGGTGTGGGTGGGTTGGTGACTATAATGTCATCAGCATAGACAAGATGGTAGAGAGGTTAGGTAGTTTTTGTGAGGATGAAGAGAGATGGGCCGGCTAGGAAATGATGGAAGCCATGGGAGATGGGTAGGTTTTCACACTACCAGAAAAAAGTGTTTTAGCGACGGAATTTTCCGCCGCTAAAGTAGGGATTCCGTCGCTAAAGGTCTGTCACCGATGAAAAAATTCTGTTGGTGGTCCGCCACTGTCGGCCGCCTCACTTGTAATGGTCCAAACGGATCAAATTCCGTCGGTGTACACCGACAAAAATAATATTCCGTCAGGATCTTTTGATAACAGTGACGGAAATTTCCGTGACCGAGTTAATTTAATTTAATTTAATTTTTATTTCAACGGCAGAATATTCCGTCGCTGAATAAAAATTTATTTAAAATAAATTAATTCAGCAGAGGAAATTTCCGTCGCTGAGTTAAATTAATTTAATTAAATTTTTATTTCACCGGCGGAATATTCCGTCGCTGAAATAAAAAATTAATTAAATTAACTCAGCGACGGAAATATACGTCACTGAATTAATTTATTTTAAATAAATTTTATTTCAGCGACAGAATATTCCGCCGGTGAAATAAAAATTTAATTAAATTAATTTAAAATAAATTGACGCAGCGACGGAAATTTTCGTCGCTGATATAAAATTTAATTAATTCAGCGACGGAAATTTCCGCCGCTGATAATGCAATAAATAAATAAAAATTTAAATATCAATTATAAATTTTTTTTGTACCTGATATAACAATTGATAAAACTAAAACTATAAATCTAAAAACCAAAATACAGTACCAAATCGGTAGGAGGG
Source organism: Adenophora triphylla var. japonica (assembly GCA_022495995.1). Lineage (NCBI taxonomy): Eukaryota > Viridiplantae > Streptophyta > Magnoliopsida > Asterales > Campanulaceae > Adenophora > Adenophora triphylla. The sequence goes on along the minus strand of JAFEMH010007196.1, from coordinate 88,145 downwards.
CTGGGGCTCCCGCGGGTACCAAATCGGTAGGGAGGCGGGGCGGGGACATCCCAGTACCCAAACTGTTATTACAAACAAATATCACAAATGTTATTAGAAAAAAATATAAAATAGTATGAAATCAACGCGGAGGGGATTGGGGAGGCTGAAAATTACCCTGCTGCACTAGATTCTGCATCTGGCCCATCAACACCGCAAATTGACGATCCGTCTCCTCCTGATGTTGCGCAAGCTGTGCCCTAGCCTGTGTCTGAGCCTCCGCAAGCTGTGCCCTAGCCTCTGCATCCACGCGTCTCTCCTCAGCCACCTGAGCCTCCAGAGTGTCGGTCCTCAAAGCATACTGAGTATCGGGCCTGAAAACATTCACGCGACGGCCGGTCGACGTTGATGGGCATTGCAGCCCGTGATCCCCCATCCCTAACACTCAGTCTCCTCTATTTGGATGTCCATCTGAGGTGACCGCTTACCAAACTTCAGGCACGAATGGAACGGGCTGGCCGAGAGGAGTACCTTCGGGAACAACGGCGGCTTGATATGTATTTTGTCAAAATAAAACAAACAAATATAATCATATACACAATGTACATAAATAAATTTACATATTCAAAATCAAGTCATTTAATGATAGTTTACTTACAAAGGTCAATGCAGATCGATCATCAACCCATTGCGGAGGTTGATCAGCGGATGTAGGAGTTCTAACATGGGTGCTAACGAAAACATTCAAAAAACTGTCATCGGAGCCATGTTCTTTTTCCTATAAATAAAAGAAGCGAGATTATTATTTTGAAATGGTATAAATGCAACATTTAGCTTCCCATATTATCCTTATGATAAAAATATGTTCTCTTTAATCACTAAAGTTGTGAGTATAATATTTACTTTCATTAGGATTTAGGGGTAATCTTAGAAAAGAAACACACACTACATTTACACTAAAACCATGGATTTCATAGCATTAACATGGCTCCCAGCTAACATACGTACATAAACTGATTTAAAAGCATGCATACACTACATTTAAACTAACACCCCATGTATTTCTTATCATTTACACTAACACCCACCAACAATGTGCATACAACCGTCCTATTTGGTTTCAAAGTCAATTAAATTAAAATCATGGATTTCATAGCATCAACATGGCTCCCAGCTAACATACGTACATAAACTGATTTAAAAGCATGCATGCACTACATTTAAACTAACAGCCCATATATTTCTTATCATTTACACTAACACCCACCAACAACGTGCATACAACCGTCCTGTTTGGTTTCAAAGTCAATTAAACGAAAACCATGGATTTCATAGCATCAACATGGCTTCCAGCTAACATACGTACATAAACTGATTTAAAAGCATGCATACACTACATTTAAACTAACACCCCATGTATTTCTTATCATTTACACTAACACCCACCAACAACGTGCATACAACCGTCCTGTTTGGTTTCAAAGTCAATTAAACTAAAACCATGGATTTTATAGCATCAACATGGCTCCCAGCTAGCATACGTACATAAACTGATTTAAAAGCATGCATACACTACATTTAAACTAACACCCCATGTATTTCTTATCATTTACACTAACACCCACCAACAACGTGCATACAACCATCCTGTTTGGTTTCAAAGTCAATTAAACTAAAACCATGGATTTCATAGCATCAACATGGCTCCCAGATAACATACGTACATAAACTGATTTAAAAGCATGCATACACTATATTTAAACTAACAACCCATGTATTTCTTATCATTTACACTAACACCCACCAACAACGTGCATACAACCGTCATGTTTGGTTTCAAAGTCAATTAAACTAAAACCATGGATTTCATAGCATCAACATGGCTTCCAGCTAACATACGTAGATAAACTGATTTAAAAGCATGCATACACTACATTTAAACTAACACCCCATGTATTTCTTATCATTTACACTAACACCCACCAACAACGTGCATACAACCGTCCTGTTTGGTTTCAAAGTTAATTAAACTAAAACCATGGATTTCATAGCATCAACATGGCTCCCAGCTAACATACGTACATAAACTGATTTAAAAGCATGCATACATTACATTTAAACTAACACCCCATATATTTCTTATCATTTACACTAACACCCCCCAATAACGTGCATACAACCATCCTGTTTGGTTTCAAAGTCAATTAAACTAAAATCATGAATTTCATAGCATCAACATGGCTCCCCAGTTAACATACGTATATAAACTGATTTCAAAGCATGCATACATTACATTTAAACTAACATACATACCATACGGTAGTGATGCTCGCCGACTGGTATCGTCCCCATCGTATGCTTTGTCGTCGACCCCGAGGAGCCCGCTCTATTTGCTCGAGCCTGTTCGGCGATCGCTATCACCCCATCCGACGACCAATGTTCGCAAAATTTATGAAACACCTCCTCGGTCATCCAAGTCGGTGTCACGGATGCTAACTTCGTCGCCAGCCGCTTAATATAATAATTAGACTTCGTGGTACCTATTAATGGCCCCTTAGGCTGAACCACATAAACCACCTGGAACAGACTGAACCCAGTGCTACGATTAATGGCATGATTGTGTGCAAATTCTGCCTGAGACAACTTATGATCCCAAGATTTGACATGGTCGCCTACCAAACACCACAACAAATTACCCAACGTTCTGTTAACCACCTCTGTCTGACCATCAGTCTGAGGATGATATGCACTACTAAAATTAAGCTAAGAGTTAGCCATTTTCCACAAACTGCGCCGAAAATGACTAAGGAATCGGGTATCCCTATCAGACACAATCGCAGGCGGTAACCCATGCAATGCAGACGGTAGACCTCCCTGAAAAATAGCTAAACCAGGATCTGATACCAACTGATGTAGCGAAAGACTTAATGATAAATCAATTACTGTTGAATTGCGCACGATTACTAGTAATGGATCTTCAATTCTCGTTGAATCGCGCACGATTACCGAAAAAATTGGCATCCAAAAGGAATTTATTCACTTTTAGAAAATAAAGAGTAAACACTCAATATCAAAATTTATTAATCAAAGCTACTTTTCGAAATTACAATTAACTTGGCTTTTATAGGACTCCTAAGACTTGAAAATCAAGTCAAACACCTCTAAAAATAACCCTAATCTATATAGTAACCTAAATAAACTATAAAACCTCACAATATTGCATAAATCTACTCTAAAATACGATTTTATCATCTAACTAAATACAAATCCGAAAATACATAATAATAACTAAAATTAAAACTAAATAAATCACTATTTTGATCTCCATTAAAGGTGATTTGGGATGCCCATATGAGATAGGTGAGGGGTTTGCATTGAGATAAATTAACGAAATTTCGAGATTGTTGGGATCGGATGGGTTGAAGAGGGTGGTTGAAGTGGTGGTGAACATGGTGGGAGACGGCGGTAGGAAAAAAAATTAGGGTTGGATCAAGAAAGCTTTATATACCATATGGAATGGCAAAAATTGTTCTTTTATTATTCACAAATAACGTTTATATAGTACATTGATTTACATTGAATGAGATCTTCTACCTAAATAAAAAAATCTAGTTTTCTAAGATAAAAATAAATACAATCTCCTAGCATAATTAGATATATACTCCCTTCGTCCCCGCCCACTTAGGAAATTTTGAAATGGCACGGGAATTAAGAAATATTATTATAGTATTAAAAGAGAGAATGAGTGGAAAAAGTGTTGTGAGTGTGAAAAATTAAATAGAAGAGAGAATGAGTGGAGGGAATAGTAATTATAATGGTGTTGTGAGTATTAAAATAATGTAGGAGAGAGAATGAGTGGAGAGAATAGTGATTTAAGGTTTTCATTTTGAGAATTCTTAAATGAAGTGGGACGCCCAAAATGAAAAGTTTTCTTAAGTAAGGTGGGGCGGAGGGAGTACACGATAAAGATTGGAGAGCGAGTAAAAACGCCTAGAAAAGATGTGAGTCGGATGGAGTCTCATATGCAATCACATCTTTAGTCACATTCTCCCTATGTCCCACTCGATTTAGGAGAATTTGTCATTTTGAACCTCCCATTCGACTTAAAACGTCTCGAAATTGCAAATTTATATTATTTTTATATTTTATGGGATCTACTTGTCATACTAACTACAACAATTCTTTTACTATTCCTCCCACTTATTTTCTCTCATGTTTTAATTTCAATACTCAAAATACCTCTTTTACTCATTATCTCTTCTTTTATTATATTAGTATTTCTTAATTCACGTGTCTCGAGTAAAAATCATAAGTTAGATAAGACGGAGGGAGAGTATTCGACAATATCTAGTGGTTAGCTTATTAGCCTTATAGGGTTCTAAGAATTTGTTTTGAGGTCTCTAGTTGAAGCCCGCTTGAATCAAATATAGATGGGGTATTACTTTCCACTAATGCCTTAAATTTATCCATGACTTGATTGTTGTCAACGGCCCATTGAGGCAAAATAAATTAGGTGACGGCAAGGTGATTTCTTTTAATACCAAAAAAGCGAAGCTTTCTAAATTTTATTAATAAATTAAATGGCAAATTATAAATAAAGATTCAAAACTTAAGAAGTGTTTGCAATGCAGGGTTTAATGTTTCATTTTTGATGAATAAAGATCCAACGTTAATAAAAAAAATGGAAATTAAGAGTTTTTTTTAAGAAAAAGTTAAATTTCTTAGTTAAGCCAACGTGCCGTTCACATGTAACTTAACTTAGGATACTTTAGTAATTTTATACTCATCTTTATAGTTTTTTTTTGTTTTTTTTATTTTAACCCTCCAAATTTCGGATTGACCAAAAAAGAACCTGTTGCACATTCATTGCATATGTTACCCATTGACGGAAGCCCTTCCCCTCCCTATTGCAACTGTGAACGGAAATCTCAAGCTGACTTCAAGCCAAAATCTTTTCCCCCATTTCGTAACGGTGCAATCCCTTTCCTCTGCCAAACCCTAAATGCATCAAACCCTAACCTTGTTCAGCGATTTATTTGCTCCGGCGAAATTCTCCACGACGAACTTCAATCAATCGCCATATTCTCCGGCGAACTCCAAATAGCGGCACCTCAAGACTCGAGAAATTGCACTTCCATACCACCTATTCGTTGAAATCTTGCTGCTTCTGTGCCACCTTCATCACTGCAACAACAGAAAGAGCGCCCGACTCTTTCAATTTTGTCTGCTCCGGTAAAATCTATTTGTCTCGACGAGCTTGAAACGGCTCAAAAGTATGCTAAGGTGAACTCTCTCTTCCCCTGTTTCGGCTGAAATTGCAGCCCCATTCTCCGTTGTTAACTTCTTCCCTCGCAAGCACAATAGCAGCGCACAATTCTCAAAAGTTGCAGAAATTGGTTATGATAATTCTGTTTGATGACGCCAAGCTATTTAGGGTCAGAACGGTTTATGGATATCTGACAGGATATATTTTGTGGCTTGATGTACCTAGAACACAACACAAAAGAGCACCGTTAAGGTCAAAGTTGGATGTTACTTCAACTCAGGCTCTCGGGTGTGAGAGTAAGAATACTGAGTAATATAAGGCTTTGAATGCCTTGAATGTGTGTGAGTGTTTAGGGTTTAACAGCAATATGGCTTACAGTGTATATATGGAACTTACCTTTTTCAAGGGGACAAAGGTCTTCTATTTATAGGCAATGTGGAGCTTCTCGCTGGCGTAAGCCATGAGGTCAGCCCTAAGGGCACTTTGGTATTTGACCGCATACACGTGTTCGCATCTGATTGGGTCTGTCAGGGAAGGAGGATCCTCTGTCTGAGGGGATGTCGCTGATGTGGACAGGAGCCGTGTATCCGGCGCGGCGCATTTAATGCCATTGTAGGCGCCTGACTGAGCCGCATTGAATGCGATGGGAGTGAGCCGGCAACTTGCATGTCAGAGCCAGTAAGCTAACTTGCTCAGTAAGGTTTGCCATTAACCGGGAGGCAGGTATGAGCCCGCGGTCAACATCTTGGGCGCGGTCAAAGGTATTTGACGCGGGCACGGATGGAGCGGTCATACCTCCTGCGGTCACCAAGCCAGCGGTCAGGATCCCTCTGGTCTGGAGTAGGATGATGCGGAGAGGAGTGCGGTCTTGACCTCAGGGGTCTATCTGTTCGCGGTCTTGACTCCGGCGGTCTAGGGAATGCCACGTCACTGGTTCCTTGGACCAGACCGAGCGTGGGCCCGGTCCAGCTGGTCCGGGCTCATCAGTGGCCCCTAGCTCCAAGTGTGATTATTTATGGTCTGAGCGAGGAGCTACTAGTTAAGCTCGGTTCGCCCAGATCGCTCCTCGAGCGGGCACCTGTGTTGATGTTTTTCGTTGGTCTTGCTCTGCCTCCCGTGCGTATTGGCACACGTGGGGGAGATTCTAGGTGCCTTGAATGCTCTGCCTCCCGGTTCCCAAGTGGGCCCCTTGGCAGATGAAGAGACAGCGCGTGACACGTACGGAGGGTACGTGTCAGCCATCCAAGAGGCGCAATAAATTCTACCCGGTGGAATTTTCGAAATTTCAAACGTTTGGCGTCGGTTCGTGATTCGAGGAACGGTTTGTGGGCTAATTAATACGGGTTAAACGGGTTAACCCGTATTGGTAGGCCTTATAAATACAAAACCCTTCTTCCTCAAACCCTTTTACCATTTCCAAACCTTCAAACTGCCTTAGAGAGAGAAATTTCTGCTGTGTGCTTGTGTTTTCTTTCCTTCGAATCTACCTTCGAATCCACCCTCGTAAGTAATTTTTGCTTTTGTTTCTTCTTCATCTCCTTCTATTTCTTCTGGGTTTCACTGACTACCCGTGAATTTGGGCTTCGTCGTCCGTTAGAACTAGGGGATGGGAGCACTCCGGATACCTTTGCCGTTTGTAAATGGACAAGGGGGATATTTAAGAAGGTAGCTCATGGCTGGATTAGGTTATCTATGGAGTGCTTCCAGTATTTTTGTGAGAAATTCCAATGGGGGCCTTTTGTCCCACCCCGGTTGTGGGAGGCCAAGAGAAAGATGATAAAAAGGAACGGTGATGTTTTGGTGTTGGGGAATGTGAGTAGGTTGAAAAATTTTGTAATGGGAGTTTTGTGCAGGTTTCCCCGCGAGAGAGATCAAGCTTTGAATGCCATTGAACTAGTGAGGAGAGCGATTCGCGTCCCCGAAGTGATAGTTGACTGGGAGAAAGTTGAACTGATGGATCCCAACCAAACTAATGAGAAGCGAGCACAGGGCTCCGAGGATCTGAGCGATCCCTTGGATGTTATCCCCTTGAGGACTATTTTCCCTGATGCTGTGTCCGGGGCCCCTGGTGTGCCTATGGTTGAATTGAGTAGCAGTGAGGAGCTTGACCCTTTGGAACATGAGATGACCGGAGGCGGGGAGAGTGAACCTGAGGTGGCCCCTGCCCGTGGTTCATCCACCGGTCTCTTTGGCTCGACGAGCACGGAGACCGAGGATGATGACCGCGATCAAGGAGACCGGATGGTCGCGGGCACTTCTAGGAAGGCAACAGAAATTGTTGACGCCTTTGAGGAGGTCCCTGCCCGAGGTAGAGGCAAGAGACCTGCTGTTGAGGCGAACCCTGGCCGAGGTCGCAAGAGAAAAGCCAAGGAAGTGGCTACTATAGACTGGGAAGATGTGAGCACCCCAACCCGGAACCTAACGCGTGTCCCAAGTTGGAGAGGCTCAATCTAAGAAAAACCATCTTCCTTTTTAAAACATTTATCTGCCTTTAAAAGAAAACCACTTTTCAAACTTCCAAATAAAAATCAATTGGTAATATCTCTACCTAGAGGAAATCCAACCACAACTTTAATAAACCGTAATCTGATCAATTACATTGGAAACCTTAATTAACATTTGTTTAACAAAAGGGTTTTCCATACAAATTATAAAAGAGGAATACTTAACCAATACTCCTAACAACCCACTCCTATACTTAACTTGTCAAGCCCCAAAAGCAAAAGTCCACAATGATATCCCCGGCCTCACTGGTTCGGTTCACCTGTCTCGGGATCTAAAACAAGAAGGGAGAGGGGTGAGAATAAATCTCAATGAGCTATTATGAATGCAAGAAGATGCCAAGCAAAGTGCAACACATAGCATGGTAGCACATAACACATTATGAAAACGGTAAACACCTTACGTTACCTCATTTTACCTTTCCCGTACCGAACAATAAGTCGTACAACGTGGGAGTAAAACTCCACTCTTTGGTGAATTGCCTCCAAGACATTCACCTCTTATAGGACTCATACCCCGTAGATCCATATAAGAAAAGATACCTATAATAGAGTATCCAAAATAATATCGCTAATCGTAAAGCTTTAGGCTTAATACGTAAGCATTCCCCCTAATCGCCAATCGCAGCAGTATGTAAAGCCTTTTGGGTCAATACGAAGCTTGCACGCCCTCTCTGGCCACAGAGGGGTAAGGTCAGAGTATAATGAACCTTCAATCATTTATAGAACAAATCGGTAATTGATTGAATTTCATTATACCCCGAATGTTCACACGTTCAAGCACATAATAGACACTTGAAGTAATCCACAAAAAGGGATAATAATATAACAACATGGTAATGTATACTCATGCTAAACAAGTACCATAGTGCAACAATTCATGTAATACACAATGCGTAATATCATCAATGCATATGAACTCAATTAAGGTAACAATATAACCACATAATCCACACCGGAATACAATACAATCATGTACCAATTAATCCACACCGGGATACAACACAACAACTTGCCAAATAATCCATACTTAGGATATTAAGGTATACACCAAATTCAATAATTCCACAAATTGGGATAATAATGCCACAAGGCGATACATGCTCATCTTCCATTAACGAAATAGTGAAACTTATGGTTTCTACGCTATTTCTAACTAATCACCAAGGATAGGGGAACAAGTAAAGTCACCAAGTACCATAAACCAAACCTACGAAGTCATTACTTAACCTTGAATAATCTTAATGAAAGTGCAAGACCTACTTCCCAAGTTTGGACCACTTTCCGAACAATATTTAACTACTCCCACAATTCCATTTCGACCAAATAAGACGTCATGGCCAAGCCAAAGTATCCTACTCTAACTCAGGTTAAAGAGGATCAATTCGTATCCGGGTTGATTAGGTTCTACTAATTTATATTGGGTGGGAGTCACCATTTATAAGAGGTCAAACAACTTACTAAACAATTCTTATTTAATTTGAAAAAGTTTGGTTCAGGGGTATGGGCGACCGCCCTAACCACTTGGGCGACCGCCCAAGTGGACTCCAAAGGTAATTATGGTTTCTGCCACTATGGGCGACCGCCCTAGCCACTTGGGCGACCGCCCAAGTGAGTTTTAAGGCCAAAGTGAATTCCTGCCATGATGGGCGGCCGCCCAAGCCCCCATGGGCGACCGCCCAAGCCTCCGGCTGACCCCATTTCCAGATTTTTACCCCTTTGAAGCCTAGGTTTCCATTCTTCTAACTAAGCTTAAGTCAAGAGCACCCAAGAATACTTCAATCTTACCAAGTCCCATATAAACATGTAAACCCAAACCCAAGTAACCCTAGATGGATTATCATTACAAATTCCACCCATTCCCTTAAATCTAAATCAACTCTCATGAACCACAACATATTTTTAAGTCATTAATCCATTTTCTAACTCCAAGAAGATTTCCAAAACATATAACAACAATCACAACACCAAGAACAACAATAGATAGTTCATGAGCACATAAATGAAAGGAGGTCATAACAACTCACCTTGGAATAGGAGATGGATTAAGGATTTCTTGAGCTTGATAAGACCATCCACTATGGTGACTCTCCAAGTGAGAGTCACCCCCCAAATAAAAAAAAAAAATAAAAAGCAAAGGAAAGTCACGGAATGGAGTGACTCCGGGCAATCATCCAACCTTCGGTTGACCCCGGTTATGCCTTTTCTCTATTTTTTTTTTTTTTTTTTTTTGATCAAATTATTTTGATTTTGTATTTATATAAATATATTTTTAAAATTAATATATTTTATATATTAATTTTATTTTTAAAAGGTTGGGTTGGGTTGGGTTGGGTCGAGGTCACTGATGGGAGTATAAATTATATAAGGTGGGGTTGGGTTGGGTTGGGTGAGATAAATTAATATTTTATTTGAGGTTGGGTTGGGTCAGGGTCACTGATGGGGATGGTCTAAACTCCCCTAGAAGCCTTGATCACAAAAGTACTCCCGGATTAGGAAATGGATGAGAACTCCACTCTCTAAGGACTTGGAAAGAGGTGTAGCTTGGAGAGGGCTTCCATGGCTTTAGAATGAAGAGAAAGTATGAAGAAAATGAAGGAGGAGGAAGGAGAGTGAGGAGGATGATGGAGAGGGGGGGCCGGTTATGGAGGGAGTATGGGGGAGGGCACATGGCAAGCCTAGGAAGGAGTAAGACTTATTGGCCCCCCTCCCACAAAATTTAACTAAGGCTTTCATTTTAAATTTAACTAACCTTTACTCAAGTAATTCATCCTACTCAATTAACCTCCTTGCACTATTTATCATATTTCCATTTTTATTATTTCTTCAAGGTTCTTATTTAATGTTTAATAAATTCATAAAAGATTCTAATTTTACTTCTCACCCAAATTATCTTAAATTAAGAATTTTAAAGACATAATCGAACACATAAGTTAACATAAATATTAGAAGCATATAATAAAATATTAAAAATTAATGCCTAGGGTTGGGGTCGTTACACTCACTCTCCCTTAAAGAAAATTCGTCCCGAATTTGATTGTCACTTACCCTAAGGTTCAAATAGCGAAGGTTACCTTTCACACATTCTAACTTAATATTTTTAATTAGATTTCTCAATGGCAAGATTCTACTATACATTTTCACAACTCAAATACTCTAAGACTTCAATTCCCAATTAGTCTCATCAATGCTATGATTCTTTCCAAGATTCAAATTTCATTAATAATGTGATATTACAACTTAATATTCCGAGAATACCATACCATCATCACTAACCCGAATTTCACGACCTCAAAGAAAGTATATAAAAAAAAATATTACATCTTATGTTACCCAATACATTACGATATTTCATTTAAAACTTCAAATGCCCTGCAAGCTGCCCCAAGTCGGTCTATAAGTCAAATCACCAACATTTTCTAAACTTCAAATGGATTAACAAACTTTGGCGCTAAATTACCTTAGGCCTAGCTTTACTAATTTCACCCCAACAAATTGGAGATCGAAATATCTTCCTGAACCACGCCTCAAACGGTTTTATCTCAATGCTAAAATAATAACTGCTATTATACGCAACTCGCTAAGGTTAATTAAACTTCTCAAGTGGAAAGGAAATCCGTCACACAACATAACCTATTCCTCAAGAATTTGGGTAGTCTTCAAATCTCTTCCTTTCGACTAACTTAATCCTCCAACTCTTAGGATCGGTAACAACTCTCAAAGGAAGCTTCAAAAAGATAAGGTTCCTACTTAAATAACGCAACACAAGTGTAGCTACTCCTGAGTAGAGGATAAGAAAATCTCACTTATCTAAGTTAAACTCCTCAAAGCATACGTTATCACTTTCCCATTTCGTATAATATCATAATCTAATCTTCCTTTAATACACCTTAAAATTTCACAAAGTCCTCACATCCACCAGGTAATGTAAGGACCGGATCTATAACTAATCTATTATCCATTCTATTAATATGATTCATCCTTATTACATCCTACACCTTTTATACATCCTTTAAAGTCAACCAAAGCAACGACTTTACAATTCTTAAGAATTCCTTAAATCTCTTCGATAGCACTTGCCAACTCAAAGATCACGGACTCAACCCTCACAAGATCCATGGTAACATCCGAGTTTAAGACTATAGAACCCAAGATTTGCAATCCTCTCGAGCCAACTCATACTAACCAAATTTTGCATACAGGGATTCCTCACAAGGAATCATTAACCCGACTCTCAAATGATCCTTCCGGAACTTTAATTAACAACAAGATCATCAATTCGAATTACCCTAAAGCCATCAAAATAAGGTTTTAAAATTTTGCTTATCATACTCAGAACCAACACATGAAATATACCGACGGGAGCACATTTACCATTTACTCACAATTAGCACATACAATTTTTGAAAAGACTTCTTATGCAAGTCTAACATATACTAATTACCCTTCACATCTTAATGCAAAATTTTCACCTTAAATACCCATATATAATCAAGAATTTCACATTAAGGTTTACCTATATCAAATACCAATATAAGCAATCTAGTCATGGAAAAAGGAGACTCACTTATTATGATAGTCTATCATTATACAACAACTACTTAACCCTCCAGGTCAAGTATATCTCAAAATCATAATTTAATAATTATACCAATTCAACCGGCAATACATGCTCAGCCATAACCACATCATCATCGTGGTAAACCAAAGAAGGTTCGAGGTATTCTCTCATAAGAGCAGAATCCTCTAACGATAAAACAAATTCTCAATAATGTATGTCACATATAATCAAAATGTGATGCCAAACATAAATGATATGCAACAGGATCTATAAAATATGACCCCTAACTTTTGAGACAGGGAATATACCTCTAGTGACCTCTGAGGGATCTATCTCTCCTGAACCCGAAACGCATACTCGACCAAAGACCTTCTCTTTCGGTTCCCCTTTGTTATCTCTCTTGGTACTACCTCTTTGTCGTCCACCCAGCTGACCGCTGCTTGAAGCTCGTCCCCACGGCATCCTTGGGCAATTCCTCTTAAAGTGTCCCAATGCTCCACAATTTAAACACTTGCCTTGCTTACTCCAACACCGATCTTCGGTATGTCCAACCTTCTTGCAAAATTCACAAATCATCCCATACTGTTTGGGTATTAGCCTAGAAGAAGAAGCCACCATAAGTCCCTCTCTCACACTCCCTGAAGTTAAAGCCCTTGGCTGATTTCTAATGATTTTGGATCCTTGTCTTATATACTTTGGCTTGTTTCCAATCCCATCTTCCGATTTTCCACTATTTTCCCCAATGTCCTTTTCGACCTTATATGCTCTATCTATGATCGTTCAAAATCGGTGAAATTATTAATCCATAATTTCTTCCTAAGCTCACTCCTCAAACCTCGTTACAAACTTCGAACCCTTTTCGCTTCATGCGATACCAAATGAGGGCAACACCTAGCTAATTCCTCAAACCGGATGAATACCGATTCACCGTCATGTCCCCTTGTTTTAGCCCTAAGAATTCAATCTCCTTCCTATCCCTTGTAACCATTAAAATGAAATAATCCTCGAACCGCCGAGTGAAATTATCCCAAATGCAGGCGTATGATCCCGCTCCCAACTTCTCTTCAAATTCGCCACCACCGATCATTGGACCTTCAAGTTTGAAAACGGCATACCTAACTTTCTCTTTGTTGGGACTTTCTATAACCTCGAAAATCCTATTCATTTCTCGCTAACCATTTTTCGCCTTAAACGGATTCGGATCTCCGTTAAAGCTCGGTGGGTTCATCTTCACAAATCTTTCTAATCCATCACTTTGGCATCCCTCGGGTTGATTCGAACCGATCCTCTAGTCTCCATATTATTTACAAACTTCCCGAATAATTTCATCACTTCTTCATTCGAATTCCACCTATACCCATATCTCCTTCAATTTCTAGAACCTTCCGCTGATCATCCTTGCTTCCGGCCATTAGAACGAACTCCTGCATTAAACACTCGGCGTCAATTTCCACACATTCCCCCTTAGTTTAGACATCTACCCTTGACCTCTAAGCTAAGCTCTGATACCAACTGTGAGCACCCCAACCCGGAACCTAACGCGTGTCCCAAGTTGGAGAGGCTCAATCTAAGAAAAACCATCTTCCTTTTTAAAACATTTATCTGCCTTTAAAAGAAAACCACTTTTCAAACTTCCAAATAAAAATCAATTGGTAATATCTCTACCTAGAGGAAATCCAACCACAACTTTAATAAACCGTAATCTGATCAATTACATTGGAAACCTTAATTAACATTTGTTTAACAAAAGGGTTTTCCATACAAATTATAAAAGAGGAATACTTAACCAATACTCCTAACAACCCACTCCTATACTTAACTTGTCAAGCCCCAAAAGCAAAAGTCCACAATGATATCCCCGGCCTCACCGGTTCGGTTCACTGTCTCGGGATCTAAAACAGTAAAGGGAGAGGGGTGAGAATAAATCTCAATGAGCTATTATGAATGCAGCAAGATGCCAAGCAAAGTGCAACACATAGCATGGTAGCACATAACACATTATGAAAACGGTAAACACCTTACGTTACCTCATTTTACCTTTCCCGTCTGAACAATAAGTCGTACAACGTGGGAGTAAAACTCCACTCTTTGATGAATTGCCTCCAGCACATTCACCTCTTATAGGACTCATACCCCAGAGATCCATATAAGAAAAGATACCTATAATAGAGTATCCAAAATAATATCGCTAACTGTAAAGCTTTAGGCTTAATACAGAAGCATTCCCCCTAATCGCCAATCGCAGCAGTATGTAAAGCCTTTTGGGTCAATACAGAAGCTTGCACGCCCTCTCGTGGCCACAGAGGGGTAAGGTCACGAGTATAATGAACCTTCAATCATTTATAGAACAAATCGGTAATTGATTGAATTTCATTATACCCCGAATGTTCACACGTTCAAGCACATAATAGATACTTGAAGTAATCCACAAAAAGGGATAATAATATAACAACATGGTAATGTATACTCATGCTAAACAGTACCATAGTGCAACAATTCATGTAATACACAATGCGTAATATCATCAATGCATATGAACTCAATTAAGGTAACAATATAACCACATAATCCACACCGGGATACAATACAATCATGTACCAATTAATCCACACCGGGATACAACACAACAACTTGCCAAATAATCCATACTTAGGATATTAAGGTATACACCAAATTCAATAATTCCACAAATTGGGATAATAATGCCACAAGGCGATACATGCTCATCTTCCATTAACGAAATAGTGAAACTTATGGTTTCTACGCTATTTCTAACTAATCACCAAGGATAGGGGAACAAGTAAAGTCACCAAGTACCATAAACCAAACCTACGAAGTCATTACTTAACCTTGAATAATCTTAATGAAAGTGCAAGACCTACTTCCCAAGTTTGGACCACTTTCCGAACAATATTTAACTACTCCCACAATTCCATTTCGACCAAATAAGACGTCATGGCTAAGCCAAAGTATCCTACTCTAACTCAGGTTAAAGAGGATCAATTCGTATCCGGGTTGATTAGGTTCTACTAATTTATATTGGGTGGGAGTCACCATTTATAAGAGGTCAAACAACTTACTAAACAATTCTTATTTAATTTGAAAAAGTTTGGTTCAGGGGTATGGGCGACCGCCCTAACCACTTGGGCGACCGCCCAATTGGACTCCAAAGGTAATTATGGTTTCTGCCACTATGGGCGACCGCCCTAGCCACTTGGGCGACCGCCCAAGTGAGTTTTAAGGCCAAAGTGAATTCCTGCCATGATGGGCGGCCGCCCAAGCCCCCATGGGCGACCGCCCAAGCCTCCAGCAGCCCATTTCCAGATTTTTACCCCTTTGAAGCCTAGGTTTCCATTCTTCTAACTAAGCTTAAGTCAAGAGCACCCAAGAATACTTCAATCTTACCAAGTCCCATATAAACATGTAAACCCAAACCCAAGTAACCCTAGATGGATTATCACTACAAATTCCACCCATTCCCTTAAATCTAAATCAACTCTCATGAACCACAACATCTTTTTAAGTCATTAATCCATTTTCTAACTCCAAGAAGATTTCCAAAACATATAACAACAATCACAACACCAAGAACAACAATAGATAGTTCATGAGCACATAAATGAAAGGAGGTCATAACAACTCACCTTGGAATAGGAGATGGATTAAGGATTTCTTGAGCTTGATAAACTCCCCTAGAAGCCTTGATCACAAAAGTACTCCCGGATTAGGAAATGGATGAGAACTCCACTCTCTAAGGACTTGGAAAGAGGTGTAGCTTGGAGAGGGCTTCCATGGCTTTAGAATGAAGAGAAAGTATGAAGAAAATGAAGGAGGAGGAAGGAGAGTGAGGAGGATGATGGAGAGGGGGGGCCGGTTATGGAGGGAGTATGGGGGAGGGCACATGGCAAGCCTAGGAAGGAGTAAGACTTATTGGCCCCCCTCCCACAAAATTTAACTAAGGCTTTCATTTTAAATTTAACTAACCTTTACTCAAGTAATTCATCCTACTCAATTAACCTCCTTGCACTATTTATCATATTTCCATTTTTATTATTTCTTCAAGGTTCTTATTTAATGTCTAATAAATTCATAAAAGATTCTAATTTTACTTCTCACCCAAATTATCTTAAATTAAGAATTTTAAAGACATAATCGAACACATAAGTTAACATAAATATTAGAAGCATATAATAAAATATTAAAAATTAATGCCTAGGGTTGGGGTCGTTACAGAAGAGGAGATATACACTGTCTACAACGTTGACCCCAAGCAATTTCGTGTCCGCACACTTGGCCACGTTCAGATAAAGGGGAAGGACAAGTTGCGGCCCGAAACTGTAGCAGATGTCCGCGAGGACAATAGGGCCTGCATTTTCTATGGGGCTCAGTTCGAGAATGGCCTCAGACTTCCCCTTGACCCATTCATCTATTTCTTCCTTGAATTCAACAGATGTCTCCCTATGCACCTGACTCCCAATGCCATTAGGGCTCTTGTCTCCTTTATAACTGTTTGCCGGGTGTTTGGTTATGAACCCTCCCTTTCTGGGCTTTATGCCTACTACTAAAACCAGATCAGCAATGGTAACCTGGGTCTGAAGGCTAAGAACAACTCTGCCCAGACCATCTCTGCCCCCTCAAATAAATTTGACCAATGGAACCAGAAGAACATTTTGGTCATAGAGTCCAGGTTTGGATGGGCCTTCTCTAAACCTTCCAGTCCTGTCCCGATGAAGGTGACCGCCACTGCATATCCTAACCCTTCTCTGTCCGAGGCTCTTCGTATTGCCCTAGAGACCCATTTGGCCAAATACAACAGCGATGGGGTGCAGCCCGTTTATGACGTGGGCGAGATTGTTGAGTTTGAGCCCCTGCTAATCTATTCAGGGGTGGCTCCTCGAAGGGAGGGTAGCCTCTATGCCCCTAGAGTAGAGATAGGGTCCCAGCCTCGTGACCCTGATTGGAGGGTGCATGAATTTTACCAATTTGAGGCCGAGTGTAAAACTTGTATGCTGGGTGCTGAATGCGAGCCTCCAGAACTAATTGGTCTATATTCTGCTCCTTAAGAAAGCTGTTTATTTGTCTTGCCTTTACTTTTTTGAAATGCTTTTAACCCATTCTTTTTCTTTCAGAGTAGACCCCGAGGAGTATAACTTTTGATGGCCCCTCTGAGTGCCACTGAGCTGAAGGCCCGAAACATGCGGGTACAACAAAAAGATGCTGCAAAGAGGCAAACTGCCTTGGGCGCGACACCGGGCAAGGATGCCAATCTGCCCGTGGCAAATAGGAAGACCGGATCCAGTCTGACCGGTCTGAAAGTAATTCCCACCACCGGGGAGCTGCCTCCACCCCCCTCGGGTCCCCCTCCTGCCTCGGCCATTCGAAGCACCCGCTCCCCTGGCCGCACAATTTCCTCCGGCCACAACCAGGAGTCCAGGAAGAGGACTGAAAGGGATGTTGATTTGGGGCACAAAGAGAGGGCCTCAAAATCCCAGAAAAGTGGGGAAACACCACTTCGCGCTTCCACTACTTCTGCGGCGATCTCCTCTACTGCTCCCCTCGGAGGGGGTACTATATGCTCCGCCTCCTACCCAGTGGCTTCCCTCAGCACCCGCGAGGAGGCACTGGCCGTTAGGAAGAGATTGTCGGATGTGCCTGCCATCACCGGGGTTGACATTTATACCAGGTCGGCGAATAATTCTGCTGTGGGGATTGGCCTTATAAATCGGCTCTACTCCCCGGACTTCTACAAAAATGTAGTGTCGAAGGAGAATCCGGCTGCCTTGATGGGGGATATAGGCCTTGCCTTTACTGAGGTTTAGACCTGTCCGCCTTTTTTATCTCCATATTTTGAATTCCTGATAACTTTTGATCTCCCTCTTCGCAGGCGGGCAATAAAGTTTTGAAGCTGCGGGAATGCTGCGATGGTCTGTCTGCTGAACTTGAAGGGCAGACCAAGGTTTTGGCGGACAAAATCCGCGAGCTGGCCAAGGCCGAGGAGAAAGTACAGACCTTGTCTTTCACCCTTGCTGAGAAGGAGGCCACCCTAAACGAGAAGGAGGCGGATCTGGCAGGCTTTTCTGAGCGGTTGGTTGAGGTGGAGAAGGATTTGGAGAAAGCTAAGGGGGAGCGGAATGAGCTCCGCGGGCATAAGGCTGATTTGGAGCATCGAAATGCCAAACTCTTCAAGAGGCTGGAGGCTTCCCAGAAGCAGATCTTGGTCCTGGAGGCCAAGGTAGATGAGATCTCCGAGCAGCTGTTCCCCCTAAAGCAGTTTGAGTTGGAGAGGGAGGCTGTGGTGCTTGCTGCCCGCAAGGAGGTAGTGGAGGAGTTCAAGAACTCCGAGGAGTATAAAGATATCCTTGCCTCTGAAGGCTTGGCCCAGTATGAGGCCGCTTGCCGGACACAAATTCGGAATTTTGCTGCTACGGGCAAGTTCTCCGCTCAGCAGTTGGCCTTGATAGGCTCACTCGTTGCTACTGACGCGGTGTGCCTGCCCGGGCATGCACTAGTCCCTCTGTCCGAGGATGAGGTTAAAAACTTGGAGCTGGCAATAGCAGCCTCCTTGCCTCCGGTAGCCGAGGTTACTGCTACCGCTCTCATTGGTGACATGGATGCCCTGAGGTTCGGGGATGAGGGGCTATCCTACGAGGAAGCGGTTTCTCACGTTCTTCCTAATGGGCCAGCCATTGGTGATCTTTTTCCCTTGCGGGCAGCTCCTATCCCCATCTCTACGGGTCCAATCATTCCTCCGGTCATCACCGACTTGACCGTATCCACAGGCCTTCCTTCCCCCACTCTGGCTTCAGAAGCGGCCACGGATGGTGCGGCCACAGATACTGCCACTGATGCTCCCAAGGACCCAGCTCCCTTAGCTTAGGATTTTTATTTTCCTCTTTTTGTAATAGATTGATAGGACTTTGTAATCATTTTTATCCATTAATAGAGGTATTTTTCTTAATTGCTTGTTCTTTTAGGCTGTTTTGAGTGTTGGCAATACTTAAGTACCTTGGTACTTGCGTTCTTGCTTTTCCTTTTTCCAGCGTTTTAGACTTAGAACAATTAAATTTTATACTCTCTTCCGCGGTTAAAGGCTTAGTAGGCCTTCTGCCCGCGTTTTTGAGTTTTCCTAACTCTGTATTCAAAATCTCTTGGATTTTTTGTGAGAGTCAGCCCTATTTCTCTGTGATCGTGTTTGTTTGGCCTTGTGGCAAACTTTGAGGCCTTAACCCCGTTTGTCTATTTGGCTTTGTTAAACTCTTTTGATCACTCCCATCCATTTACACTTAAGTTCCGAACTTGCAATCCGTGGTGTAAGTTAAAAGCAGCCAAGGCAAGCTACTTTCATAGGGCATGTAGAGTGTGGCCGTGAGGCGATAGTCTATGCAACAGTAGGTAGGAGCATATTTAGCATATTGGCCCTTTAACCTACCGGCATCTGTATCCACGATTGGTGGTTCACGCGGTTTGACTCTTTATTCAAAACTTCTTGAGTTTTCTGTGAGGGTCTTGTGGCGATCGTGTAAGCGGGCTCATATGTTGGACTTTGTCACATACAGGCATGCTAGTAACAGCCCTAAAAAAGGCCTTCGTGCATTTAGTGGGTCCGGGTTTTGGCCTTTGTCCCCACTTGCATCTATATCCACTTTTTCTTGGTGGCATCACATGGGCAGGACAGTGTATCGTGTCCGCAATCGAGTACGGGCGTAATGGCCTTTGTGCCCATATAGGCGTGCAGATCTTAATGGATCTTTGCGCATCAGTAGGCAGGGGCTCATATGTTGGCCCTAGAACCTACTGGCATCCGCTTGCGGGCATCCACCTTAGCTTTTGAGGCTGGTGGGGATAGTGCTACAACAGTTTTGCACAAAATTTTGGTGGTAATTACATACTCATACATATAGTGCCTCTATACTCCCTCAAAAAATTACAAAGATTTAAAAGAAATACTTTCTAAGGTGATCGCTATTCCAAGCGTGCTTGAGGCTTTTCCCTTCCTTTGTCCGCAATATGTAGGTACCCTCCTTGATTATTTGGGTGACCTCATATGGACCTTCCCATTTCGGGGGAGAGCATGTTGAAACCAGGTTGGGTCCCTTGGACCTCCACATTTCTGAGTACCCAATCTCCAACTGAAAAACTTCTCTTATTCACTCTTTTATCATGGTGCTTCTTCGCCTTTTGCTTGTAGTTCACCATTTTTTCATTCGCCCGCATTCTCTTCCCTTCGAGATCGTCCAGGTCACACCTTCTGTTTGCCTCGTTTTGAGACTCATCGAAGTATGTGACTCTGTACGAGGGTAGGGCTACCTCAACTGGAGCCATTGCCTCTGACCCATATGTGAGTGAGAAAGGAGTTTCTCTTGTTGAATTTCTGATTGTTGTGCGGATAACCCATAATGCGGTCTGGAGCTCGTCCAACCATCGTCCTCCTCGTCCCTCCAAATTTTTCTTTAGGGCGGTCAGGACTAGCTTGTTCGCGGCCTCAGCTTGGCCATTTCCCTGGGGATAAGCAACTGCGGACTGGCGATGTTGCACCTTCATTCTCACACATTCAGCGGTGAATTTTGCAGAGAACTGAGTGCCATTGTCCGAAATAATTGCTCGTGGAACCCCAAATCGGCAATAGATGTGATCGTGGACAAAATTGATAGTATTCTCCTCGGAGATAGTGGCTAAGCCCTTTGCTATCGTCCACTTGGTAAAATAATCCACGGCCACAATGGCATACTTGATGCTTCCTCGAGCAGTTGGGAATGGTCCAATGAGATCAATCCCCCACGTATCAAACGACCACGATGGTACAACCAAAGTTTGCTCTGTTGATGGGAGTCTAGGGATGTCCGCAAATCTCTGGCACTTATCACACTTTCTAACGTACTCCTGCGCATCTCGTCTCATTGTAGGCCAATAAAATCCCTGGAATTTGATTTTGTCTGAGAGGGTGCGAGCACCGGGATGTTCGCCACAAACTCCTTCATGAACCTCATAGAGTAGGTTGGTGGTCATGTGAGTTTTGACGCATCTTAGCAAAGGCTTGGTGAATGATCTTCGAAAAAGTACTCCATCCAGGACGAGGTACTTTGCGGACATCTTTCCAATGGCCCTAGCCTTTGCTGGATCCTCAGGGAGGGTCTGCTTCTCGATGTAATCCTTGATCTCATCTACCCAGTCCCTTACTTGATCCTCAATATTGTTTATCTGAATTTGATCTATAGCAAGTCTCTCCGTGAACTCTATCTGGCAATCCGTCTCCAAGTCTATGACTTCTTGATCGGTTATTCTGGAGAGGAGGTCAGCCTCCGTGTTGTCCTCTCTCATGACTTGGTTCAGCTCATAGTAGGTGAAATTTTTGATAAGGGTTTTTGCCAGACCGCAGTATTGAGTTAGTACTGGGTTGATCGTGTCATACTCCCCCCTAATTTGATTTACTATGAGCTGAGAGTCACTATTGATCTCAATGCTCTGAACTCCCAAGTCTCTTGCCAATTCCATGCCCGCTATAATTGCCTCATACTGAGCCTGATTGTTCGAAGCTTCGAATTTGAATCTCAAGGCTCTTTTGAATTTCTCCCCGCAAGGTGAGATCAAGAGTATGCCCGCTCGACTAATTAACTTGCTCGCAGAGCCATCCACGAATAAAGTCCACACTTCTTCTGGATGCTCCTTGTGCTGTATAATCTCCGTGCTCAAGCTATCTTGGTCTTCCTCTAATTCTGCCCGCTTTCTCTTTCCAAGGTTGATGTCCGCTAGTTTAAATGATGATTCTGCCACAAAATCAGCTAAGGCCTGCGCTTTGATTGTCCTTCTCGGGGAGTAGGTGATCTGGAACTCAGTGAGTTCGATAGACCAGGCTAGCATTCTCCCCGAGGACTCTGGTTTGTATAAAACCTTTCTAAGCGGGGCCTCAGTGAGTACAGTTATAGGATGTGCAGAAAAGTAGGCTCTTAATTTTCGAGCAGATACAAGCAAGGTGTAAGCTAACTTCTCTATATTTAAATAACGTCGTTCTACGGCGGACAGTGCCTTAGATACATAGCAAACTGGTTTTTGGGAGTTGTTATCCTCCCTTACAAGAACAGCAGCTACTGCCAGATCAGTAACTGCTAAAAACAGAAAAAGTTCTTCCCCGGGCAACGGGCTGTTGAGTAGAGGGGGTTGCTCGAGGTATGTCTTTACTTCTTCAAAAGCCTGGCGACAGTCTTGATTCCATGCAAATTCGTCAGCTCTCTTCCCTCCTTTCAGAGTTTTGAAGAAGGGGAGGCATCTCTCTGCTGACCACGAGATAAAGCGGCCAAGTGTGGTGATGCGCCCGTTTAACTTTTGGACATCTTTCACGCAGGCAGGAGGCCTCATGTCTAACAACGCGTGACATGAGGGAGGAGGCGAGTTC
Organism: Adenophora triphylla var. japonica; assembly: GCA_022495995.1. Taxonomy (NCBI): domain Eukaryota; kingdom Viridiplantae; phylum Streptophyta; class Magnoliopsida; order Asterales; family Campanulaceae; genus Adenophora; species Adenophora triphylla. The sequence goes on along the minus strand of JAFEMH010007196.1, from coordinate 65,448 downwards.
ACTCCTTTTAAACCCAATTTCCTGCTCCTCCTCCGGAGCCATCACGGGGATCGAGAAAACCTTTTCTAGGGTTCGAATCTGGAGGGAGAGCTGTTTGTTGGATGGAGGCTCCTCTCCAATGAAATTAATTTCATAGTCACCCAACTCGTCATCGTAATTGTCTCTCTCAACCCTCTCGGGACCACGTGTGATTCGTGCCTGGTGTTGATTATTGTTATTGGTGGCATTGTTATGGCCTTTAATCCATTTCGTCAGCTCTCCATCATTGATCCTCTGGTGGATAATTCGCTTTAACTGAAAGCAGTCCTCTGTTCCGTGCCGTGATCGTTGTGATATTCGCAGAATTTGGCCCTACTCCTTTCATTTGGTTTCCGGATCATGGGGCAAGGAGGGGGAAATTCAGAGGCTCTCATGATTACTGCCCGCGGCTCGGTGAGTGGGGTATAAGCTGTCTCCTCCACCACCTTTCAGAGTTTATCTGACCCACTACCTCGGTTCTTTCCCTGATTATTAACGCGAACAGGCTCTGGGGTGGTGTCCTGGACTTGGCTAATTCTCTTCTTTGAGGGCACGCGGGCAGGGGCCACATTGGGTTCCTCGGCTGAAGCAATGGCAGAGGCCCTCTCATACATCTCCTCCACGCTCTTAGGCCGGTTGGAGGCAAAATTCATCTTGAGATATGAGGAGGCAAGGCGGTGTTCGAAGCAGAGCCGGATATCACCCTCTTCCAAATCCACAATCTGCTCGCTCATTTTTCGAAACCGAGAGATGTAGCTTTTGTGGTCTCGTTTTCGGCCTGCTTGACACGGACAAGATTTGTCTTTGGTCTAGCGGGCTCGCCTGCTCCGGAAAATGCGTTCAAGAAGAGGTTCCTGAACTGGCTGTAGGCTTGGATGGACCGGGGTTTGAGGGCTATCATCCAGGACAAGGCCTTGCCCGTGAAAGTTGCAGCCAAGGCTTTGCACATCACAGACTCGTCTGTTGAAAATAGGGCCATCTGTCCCTCAAATCGTCCCATATGGCTCTTAGCGTTTTTGGAGCCATCATACGTCTCCATCTGGGGGGGCTTGCCCTTCTGAATGGGTGCCCGAGCAATCTTGTCGCTGAAGGCATCCATGGTGCGGCCACACCTCTGGGCTGTTTTTTGGTGGGTCTCCCACATTTCGTTCATAAACTTGACAAATTCAGGGCTCTGACCGTCCACCTTCTGTTTCTTAGCACGTGGAGTCACGGTCTTTCCCCTGGCCGGAGCCAAGGGTCTGGCTTGGGACCTCGCACGGCGATTAGAATGTGCCTCTTCCCCTACTTCCTCGCTGTCCTCCACATGTACTACACTGCGTCTGGGCACCTGTCCGCGGTTTAGGGATGTTCATCCCATTTTGCCCCCTAGCTTGACTAGCAAGCGAGTAAGCAGGGGCTCGTTGGGAGAACCTTTGGGACCCTTGAGGGATGGGTATTCCGCCGTTTGCCTCTATCTCAAACATCTCCATCTGAGCATCGTTGATGGCCATAGCGTCCGTGACCAGTTTGGATTTGGCGGCCAGAATCTCTTGCCTCTTCAGGATCTGCTCCGGGGAGAGGGGAGTGTTTAAGGTGGTGGATTTTATATGAGCTTGGGGAGTTTTTGGGCTATTGTTTTGGAGAGTTTGGGCTTTTTCAGCTCTGGCTTCATCCGTTAGTCGGTGTATAACTCGCTGAGCAGGGGAGAGGCTGTTTTGTGGTTGAGAACGGGCCCCCATTCTGTTAAAAACAGAGGTAGTGGGTCCATCCTTATTGACATTGGAAGGGGACGCATGGTCATCCCTCTCAATGGTCAAATGACCAGCGTTTTCCAAAGTTTTAGACATGTTTGAGAAAAGGAAATGACTGAAAAGAAGAGCCTTTTGACAGTCAGTTGTTTAGAACACGAGGGTGTCTGAAAATGATGGATAAAATTCCACTGTGTAATAAAAACCTTGCAAGTGTACAAGTCACCGAAGTAGCAATGTACAATAGTAAGGGTCGAACCACAGAGACTCGTGTGTTTTAACAAGTAAATTTAATTAATGCTCAAAGTAACAAAGTGGGGTTTTTGATTTGGTTTATTAACTAAAATATTAAAACAAGAAATTAAACTGTTTAATTGAAGAAAACAAGAAAGCAATAAACTAGGATTTAATCAGATCAAAGAAATTCACGGATTGAATTTCATAATTGCATCCCCTCTATGCTAATGATTTTGATAAGAAAAATAACAATCTCATTCAAAGATTCTTTCACTTGGTTAAGGGTTGGAACGTTTGGTGTGCGGATTGCAACCCCAATATTTCTATCTTGTTATCAATTCCGGTAGGTCAAAATAACATTCAAGAAACTCATTAAGTCCACAAGAAATATATGAATCTAAGTTGTATTGTATTCCGGTAGGTCAACAATCCAACCTAATTGATGAATTAGGGTGCTTTAAATAAACTGTCCACGGTAGTGCAACAGTCTAAAACAAATAAAAGAATGATAATTAATTCATCAAACAAGAATGAGAGAGTTTGGAAGAATTCAAACTTGAATTAGCATAGAGATTCCACAATTACTACACCCAATCCATGAAAAGGGATTTAGCTACTCATAATAAAAATTATAAAAAATAAAATAAAACATAAACCTCAATCGAAACGGAGACGGAGGAAGTAATTATGTTCTTCTTTTCTCTCCAGTGCACGGCTCCCAGAAATTGAATTTCCAAAGAATAGTGTTACTTTCCTATTTATAATTAGTTAATAACCCTAGGTTGCATTGCTGTGAAACTGGCCGTGCAACAGGCCCAACTCCGCAGGCCCAAAAACCAACTCGTGCCCACGAGTCGTACCCGACAGCCCAAGTCGTTCTGATCAATGTTGCCCAAATTTAACAAAGCCACACACTGCCTCTGCCTTGCAGCTTCACCCGTGGCCCCTATTTTCAGCACATTGGCCGGCCACTGCATTCCTTAATTGGCCCCAAAATGCTTGCCTTGGCCCCATTTGGCCTTGCAATGGCCAGCCTTGTCTCGGCCAACCTTAAGTATCCTTGTTTTATTTTAGTAACAAAGTATATTCGTTTCGTTCCCACAATTGCCAAGTCCACTTTGACCACCGTAATGACTTCTTTTGCGCTTCGCTCTTTGGGATTTTATTTTTCATTTAATCCCACGAATTTTTAGAAATCAAATTCATCCAAAAATTCCATATTTCCAATTTAGTCCCTGGATTTTCCAATAATTCCAATTTAATCCAAAAGCTTCCAAATGTCAGTTTTGTCCCCGATTTCAGCATTGTTGCGCTTCAGCCCCTGAACTATCAAAACACTAACAAAATACATTAAATTCTCAAGGTTTCGAACAGAAAATAAGCTTAGGAACATATCTTTTGGATGGGTAAAACCACATCCATCAGAAAACAAAGAATTTACGAGAAACAAAAATGAAATGATTCCCGGCATCGGAACCACTGATGACGCCAAGCTATTTAGGGTCAGAACGGTTTATGGATATCTGGCAGGATATATTTTGTGGCTTGATGTACCTAGAACACAACACAAAAGAGCACCGTTAAGGTCAAAGTTGGATGTTACTCCAACTCAGGCCCTCGGGTGTGAGAGTAAGAATACTGAGTAATATAAGGCTTTGAATGCCTTGAATGTGTGTGAGTGTTTAGGGTTTAACAGCAATATGGCTTACAGTGTATATATGGAACTTACCTTGCCCAAGGGGACAAAGGTCTTCTATTTATAGGCAATGTGGAGCTGCTCGCTGACGTAAGCCATGAGGTCAGCCCTAAGGGCACTTTGATATTTGACCGCATACACGTGTTCGCATCTGATTGGGTCTTTCAGGGAAGGAGGATCCTCTGTCTGAGGGGATGTCACTGATGTGGACAGGAGTCGTGTATCCGACGCAGCACATTTAATGTCATCGTAGGCGCCTGACTGAGTCGCATTGAATGCGATGGGAGTGAGCTGGCAACTTGCATGTCAGAGCCAGTAAGTTAACTTGCTCAGTGAGGTTGGCTATTAACCGGGAGGCAGGTGAGATAACCGGGAGGCAGGTATGAGCCCGCGGTCAACATCTTGGGCGCGGTCAAAGGTATTTGACGCGGGCACGGACGGAGCGGTCATACCTCCTGCGGTCACCAAGCCAGCGGTCAGGATCCCTCCGGTCTGGAGTAGGATGATGCGGAGAGGAGCGCGGCCTTGACCTCAGAGGTCTATCTGTCCGTGGTCTTGACTCCGACGGTTTAGGAAATGCCACGTCACTGGTTCCTTGGACCAGACCGAGCGTGGGCCCGATCCAGCTGGTCCGGGCTCATCACTGTTGTTTATAATGGTTCGGTTGCGGTTGTAGGTGGTGGTGGTGGTGGTGCAGTGTATGTTTTATTGTTGGAAAAAGGATGGGGATTGTGGATTGAATTGGCCGCCGGCGGTGATGGGGTTGAGAATGGCGTGGTGAGAGTAGAGAAGAAGGGTTTGGGTGTGGGTTTTAAAATATTTATTTGACCCTTTTATTTTTTAAATGTTTATTATGACCACTCAATTGTCAATATTATTTCAAATTAACCTCAGTTAAGTCATTAACTAAGAAATTTAACTTTTTTGTCAGAAAAACCTTTTTGCCAACTTTTATTTAACTTTGAACCCTCAATCACTAAAAATGAAACGTTGAACAATACAGTGCTAAATTTCCTAACTTTGAACCCTTATTTGTAATTTTCACTAAATTAAAAGCAAATACTCCCTCCGTCCCACTCGAAACGTCACTTTTTACTCAAAAGGGTGTCCCGTTTAAAGCGTCACCCTTTCCTAAAAAGGAAATATTTTATTAATATTCTATTACCCATCCACTATTCCCTCCACTAATTCTCTCTCCTCTACACTCACAACACTTTTTAAATTCACTATTTCCTCCACTAATTCTCTTTCCTATTTTCAAATTACACTCACAATATTTTTTCTTCTCACACTTTTCCTTAATTTGCGTGTCACCCCTAAAATGGCGACGCTTTGGGTGGGACGGAGAGAGTAAACAATATAAGGAGGAGACATAAAACCTTATTTCAAAGAAAATTGAAAATTTTAAAGGGAAGGAAAAGAAACTTGCCCCTTCTTTGAACTAACTTTGAAATCCCTATATTTTTAATCAACGTGAATGTAACCATATATCTTTAAAGTCATAATAATATTAATTTTCTTTGGATCATTACCCAGTGGCCGTGCCGAGGAATTTTTTTTTAAATGCGGGCCAAATTATCGAGTTTGAAAAATCATTTGACTATAATCCAAAAGAGGGCAAAATTATAGATAGTGTACCTTTTTTTAGGGGGCAAAATTGGTAAAAATGCAATTTTTATACTAACATATCATTTTTTATAAAATTGTTAGTGTTAATTTGTACATTTTAAAAAATCAAATGAGCTCTTTTAATGCCAAGGATGGATCTACATCATAGCATTCTCGTTTGCTATGATCCCTTTTAATGCCAAGATCAACATCATATCATTTTCTTTTACCATGAAATGAACCCTTGGGGCCCAAGCTTAAAAGGAAATAATGCATCCGATTCTAATGCAAAATTAAGAAAATATACTACCTAAGGGGGTGCACAATGAACCCTTGGGGCCCACCACCCCAGGGTTTGTATCTTCTATGGTTCAAGAGCTCACCACCAGAGGCGGACCCAGAACGTATCGTAAGGGGATGCACACATAAATTACAAAGGTTCTTATGTGAAAATAATGCTTGGCATGAGATTTGAACCCACAACTTTGAGGTTATAACCCAATCAACTTAACCACTGAACCACACTTATTATTTCATTAGGACCAAATTTGATGCTTTGAACATATCGTATATCGTAAGGGGGTGCACAAATAAATCACAAATTTTAATGATTTTTTATACATACCGCAATCGTCAAAGAGCCCTAATTTGGACCAAATTTGATGCTTTGAACCCTAAATTGTGAATGTCAGCCATCAATTAATTCCACTCCGAAGAGTTTAAACCCTATTTCGTAATTTACCAATCTATATTATTAATAGAAAGTTTTCACCAAATCAGAAGAAGAGAAATAGCAACAGAGGGCACACTGATCTATCGTACTATTATTTCTACTTCTTTGCAATACTCCTCAAAATTGAAACTGAAAATCCAGCAGGGAAAGTTAAAAAAAAAAAAAAAAAAAAAAAAAAAAAAACAAATACTCAATGTAATAGCACATTAAGAAAAGGGAAGTGTAACAAATGGGCACTAAAAGATGTGGAATGGGCAACATAAACTCTCTAAGATCACAGTTTAAGTAGAGTGCTCATCTGGCTGCGATTTCCGATTCCGAACCATTGGTTCCCGGTTCAGTGGAAGGAGAACCGTATTCAAATATTCGAATAGTGTAATTCCAGTTCAAGCGCTTCCAACAGTAGGTTCTCGATTCCGGTTCTACGGTTCCGATGGTTCCAAATTATTTATTATTTTTAATTACTTTTTTAAATTCAATATAACTGAAAATAGTTAAATAATTAATAGAATATCAAAATTCCTTAGTTTTGTAACAATGTTCATTTAAAAATTAAAATTTTACAAGGAAATGTTAGTTTTCTAACGAATTTGGTTAGTTTTTTAACAAATTCAGCTAAGTTAATAACTAAATAATAACAAAAAACTAGTCATGGTTCCAAAGTCACGCTTCCACGATTATCAGTTCCCAAATCTGATTCCCGATTTCAAAACAGCCGGTTCCCGATTCAGAAAATGGTGAACCCGTATTCGAACAAACTCCCCAAGAGCTGGAGAAGTTTTTCGCCTTGAGGTTCTGTCGAATCTTTTATGCGGTATTCGAACAGTGGAATCGTCTCAGTGGAATCGCAGGTTACGATTCCCACGATTCCCGATTTTTTCACTGTTCTGGTTTTAGTGATTCCCGATTCCAGAACCGCCGATTCCCAGTTTAGAAAATGGTGAACCTTTATTCAAACAGTGGAATCGCAGGTTACGATTCCCACGGATTCCGATTTTTCCACGGTTCCGGTTCTATTGATTCCCGGTTCCCGATTTTACCCGTCGGTTCTTCTGGTTCCGGGTAGTTTTGAGCATGTCTACAGTTACAATCAAGTATCCCACTCCAAAATATTACTTCGTCCGTCTCGTAATATATATCAGCACTTTGAATTTTGGTTCATCCCGCGCTACTAAATAAGAAAAGAGCTTGATGCAATTATATCGTTGTACTAGAAATGTACAAATCAGCAAAGCACATTTCTTAAAAGGTCGAATGCGATAGTATTTGTTTTGAAACGGAGGAAGTAATAATCTTATGGTAATGTAAGGAGGAAAGCTAAATGATCCAATGAATTGTCATTTTATCATCATAAATCATCTGTAAATAAGCATTCCTTGTGGCCTCTTTAAGGTTCAAGATTGCACAAACATGTAACTCCTTGAATAAGACAGCTCTTAAGGTTCAAGATTGCACAAACATGTAACTCCTTGAATAAGACAGCCCAGTTGTCTGAGGAAGACTAAATATTTTTCAACGAATATGCTCCGGTGCATCGGGTAGGGTTTTCATCACATAATCAAATACAAATACTCCCTCTGTCCCGAAATGATATTCCCACTCTATTTATTGTTTTTTTGATTGAACTTTGAGTAATAATTTTGAGCAATAATTTATGTTAATTTAGTTATCTTATTGAAAATCTAAAAATTATATTGACAGTATATATAATTGTGTATCACTACCAATTGTTAGATTTCCATTAGGATAATTAAATTAATTAGGATAATTAAATTAACGTAGAATTATTTTTCAAGTTCTCATTCAAAGTAACAACAAAAAAGGGAATATCATTCTAAGACGGAGGGAGTATTAAGAGTAGAATTTAAAGCGTTATCAACATTGTCCCTTTTTTATAATTTATGTTGATAAAACTCCGAACAAAACTATCCTAAATTTGCAAGAATTCAGATATAATAACTTAAGTTTGGTTCTCACTTGGCTTTTATAACTAACAACTACTTCCATCATAAAAACAAGATAGAAAAGCCAATGTCATTGTTAATACCTTTTGCAAGTCATGTGCTGCAACTTCCCTTTCTTGGAACTGGTTTATAAAGTACAACAGCCACATACTTGGACCGAAAGCGATGAGTGAATCCAAGCCCTACCACCGATCTTGGAGCTTCTCTGTTTTCAATATAAAGGTGATTCAGAACCACGTTCTGTGGCTCAGGGAGGGACCCGCAACCGTTGCCACCAGAGGGATAGCTAAGTATGCTCTGTTGCAACTGTTGAGGAACTATAGGTGGATCTCGTACTTCATCCTCGTTTGCTATATAGACGTTGTTGTAACTTGCATCAGGCGATGTTGGAACTTCAAAACCGGGTACAACAGGCTCATCCTGCAGAGTAATAATTGTTAAGGTTACCATTTATAAAAGATTATACTCCCCCTGTCCCAAAATGAATTTCCAAAAAAAAAAAAAAAAATCTAATTTCTCTTGTTCGAGAGTAAATTTAGACATTTTTGGACATTCATTATGGGACGGAGGAAGTACAGTTAATCTCCAAGGTTTTGCAGCTTACTATATCTCGGCCATGGGGAGGATTCATGTTGGCGTAGTAACAGAGTTAGTTAACAGTTCAAAATCGTTCAAGGGATATATGATTGCATCAATAACCTGAAAACACAAAAACTTTTACTCAGCAAAACATTTAAGAGGTAATACTGCAGTTATATGACAATATTCTGTTATAAATCAAATTAAAATACTACCCGAAAATCACTAAACAACAATTGTGCACAGCCAAGCCCAAATATGCCAAAACACAGTCACATACTCCTCCGTCCCATAAAGATTGTCCATTTTTTTAATTTTGAAGGAAATTAAAAAATATTGACTTTTAAGCAATTTTATAAGCATATATACAAAACTACACTACCATACCCCTTGCAACTACTTATAAGCTTATAACATAAGTACATCTTGTAAAAATGACATTGTAGAAAATTTCCTTAAGAAGTGGACAATTGTTTTTGGAACAAAAATTCTCAAAAAAGGAAAGTCATTTCGGGACGAGGGGGGTAGGAAATGAACCATTTTTTTGGAGAAAGCAGTTTAGATGGCAGTCTTAAACCCTCTCCACACCCCACTCACACACTTACTTTCTAATATAATAACTCTATGCTACACAGTATAATATGTCCATGAAAGGATCCATAGCATCAAATGAAATACCACAAAAGTACATATCAATATACGACATTTCAAAGCAAATAAGAAAATAACAAGCACTATATATACAGACACTACTTTGAAAGAAAAAAAATGAAGCATAAACATTAAATGGACACGTTTTTCTCTCATTTTGGGGTTTGCATAGGGAACTTGAAAGATATGCAATATGTTTCATGCTTTCACATGATGCAAAGACACAAAAATTTGTACTTAATCCTTGACACTTAGAAAATTGTGCATATTTCGCATCATTTTACAAAAAGATGACAGGCATTCTCCGACAATAAACCTTTTAAGACCGGGTGTTGCAATAACTGCAAGATAGCCTCCTGGAAAGACTAGCAGATTGGATAGCCAATAACATCATTTCAAAGATTCCATGGAAGTAAAATTTAACTTCTTTCATCATATGTAGATTTTTACATATTAATCATTCAAAGTTGACGCATTTGTCACATCTCTACACTATCCAAATATATATGAACTAAAGCTAGTTCTCAACTTTGAGTTGAAGTGACTCCTGTTACTGATAACCATTTTCTCCCGATGTTTACTTCAGCCTTCTCCACCATTAATCTTTTTCATTCATTTGCTATGTGCTTTTGTTCTTCAAATTTACCATATTTTCTTTAAAAATCTAATGAACGCCTCTATCTATAAACCTTGAAACCCTAAACCCTAATTGCTATACCCTAAACCCTAAATCCTAAATCATATATTCCATACCCTAAACCTAAAACCCTAAACCCTAATTGCTATACCCTAAACCCTAAATCCTTAATCATATATTTCATTGCCTAAACCCTAAACCCTAATTGCTATACCCTATACCCTAAATCCTAAATCATATATTTCATTCCCTAAATCCTAAATCATATATTCCATACCCTAAACTCTAAACCTAAAACCCTAAACCCTAATTGCTATACCCTAAACCCTAAATCCTTAATCATATATTTCATTGCCTAAACCCTAAACCCTAATTGCTATACCCTATATCCTAAATCCTAAATCATATATTTCATTCCCTAAATCCTAAATCATATATTCCATACTCTAAACTCTAAACCTAAAACCCTAAACCCTAATTGCTATACCCTAAACCCTAAATCCTTAATCATATATTTCATTGCCTAAACCCTAAACCCTAATTGCTATACCCTATACCCTAAATCCTAAATCATATATTTCATTCCCTAAATCCTAAATCATATATTCCATACTCTAAATCATATACTAATATTTATTTTGGAGAGGAGAGTATAATAATTTTAAATTAGTAACAAAATATTTATTTTGGATAGGAGGGTATATCAATTTTAAATTAGTACTCCCTCCGAACCAAAATAACTGTCAATTTTGGTCAATTAGTGCCATTTATTTTTATATATAAATCTAAAAAATAGTGCCATTTATTTTTAATATTTGTCAAAAATAAATAATATTTTTATACAAAATAAAAAATCTAATATTAATATGCTATTTATTTGTCAAAAATAATAAAAAGTGGCATTGGCCTTGCCTCGGCCGTGGCCTTGCCTTGGCCTTATCCCACATCGAGCTCGAGGCAAAGTGAGGCATGCCGCATGTGGCTCGGCCGGCCTTGGCCATGACCTTGCTTTGGCTCGGCCTTGGCCGGCCATGGCCTTGCACACGGCGCCTTGTGCAATTATCCCACATTGCTTTCACAACAAAAAAATCTAAGGCTTTGGCTATATAATAAATGCCATGGCTGGGGCTTAAGTTGATTTTACAATTGGCCTTGGCCGGCCCTTGCCATGGGCTTGGCCTCGGCCACGGCCACATTAAGGCTGAAAATTTGTTTCCAAAAACGCTTAAGACTTGAACTCGAATCGTTTAAGCTCGAAATCGAGATCGATTCGAGAAGCTCGCGAACAGCTCGTGGACAGCTCGCGAACTCGTTTCGAGCCGAGTTCGAACGAATTTCTCAGGCTCGAGCTCGAGCTCGAAAAAAGCTCGGCTCGTTAATTTTTAGTCGAGCTCGAGTTCGACAACTCAAAGCTCGACTCGGTTCGGCTCGTTTACAGCCCTGATTGCAGGTGTACAAGGGAACAAATGTAGATCCAGATCTAAACATTACAGACTCGACAGATCAAGAAAATTGACAACACTGTCATTGCAAAAACTAGTATTATAACAATGTAGTAAAATACAATGTACAAAAGTAGTACTCTAACCGTCCCAAAAGAGATTCATTTGACAAGTCATGCTTTTAAAATCATACTCTTGATTCCCTATATTTTTTTTGAAATTGCACTATAATTATTGTCGAGTCCCTGAGAAGAAAAATACTGAAATTTTTATAAATTTATGAAGCGCATATTTCATAAATGGTACTCTTTTTTGGGAGAACCCAAATCGGAAAGTGTAACTCTTTAGGTGGCAACGGGAGTATACACAAGACAAACTAACATATTGAATGCTACTAGCTCACTACTTATATGAGACTCACCTCACTCATGCTCTACTTTAATATACAACAAAAGTGCACAATCTCAATCAAAAAATATTTACCTACACACTCTTCCTTATTCGATGCGCAATCTAAGATTAAGTTGAGGCTCCTTGACTGAACCAGACAATCAATTAAATTATAGAGGTAGAGCATAAAAGGAGAAAGGAATTGGCAAGAATGTTTACGTAGCTTGTGAGCAGTAACGAAGGCACTTGAATCTAATGGCGGTCATTCGACACCCTTGATTTTGGAGTTATGTCATTTTTTACGAACTTTAAGTTTACGAAAATAACATTTTTACAACTTAAAACAGATATTTTTCCAATTCTGACCCCTCTTAAATTTAGAAAAAAAATACCAATATATCATATTCTGGCTTCGCCAATGCTTGTGAGCACTTAAATTGTTACAAAAGCTAATAACACCCTTGTCTTAAATCATCCATAACTTTTCAGGCTCCCAAAAATCATAGTAAAATATAATGCAAATCACGATATCAAAAGCAAAGGAAAAAAACAAAAAAGAGTGCAACATGTCAACAGCTTGCATGCGCCAAATAAGATACTATAAATCTGGTTTTCCATTCAAGGGAAATCCAAGTGCAGAGTTAAACAATCCCAATTATCGTCCAAATAACTGAAATAGATTTATATTGCCTTGTTCTTTTTCCTATTCTGTAATTAGATTCCAAACCCAACAAATTGCAAAACCAGAAACAAATAGAAGTCTCAAACCGATCAATTACAACTTCTTCAATCAATTTGCCACCAAATAAACCCAAATAATCAAAAAATAATCAAGGAAAATGATCAGTTTCATCATTTCAATTAAGATTCCAAACTCAGATCACAAATTCATTATCATTTTATTTCAAACAAGATTGCGCACTAACCTTCAAACATCTAAATGAAGTAACCCTAGTAAGAATCAATTGAGGGAAGAGGAAACGTAGGCGGCGGAGAAATCGACGCCAAGGTAAGCGACGGAGAAGCCTGCGGACGGACAGAGAGGCTTTCACCGATTACCAAACTTGATAATTTCCCGTTGAATTCTTGAAATGAACCCTGCAGATCTAGCAACCACACCGTGGACGGCAGCGACGCCGTCGTCAAGCCCCTTGATTTCTTCGTCGATTCCAAAGATCCCTTGTACAGTACAACTCACAGCTAATTTCCCTCCTCTTCTCAACCCAACAACTAGTTCCAAACGATTTTTGTGTGTAGATACTAATTTTGTTACACGTGTTAACCAGCGTATTTAACACGTTTTGAAATTATGACAGAATTAAAGGTAGAGGGGATATGGTTATATACCTGTTCTAAAAGATCCCGCCTAAGGGTGCCTAGGCTCCGTCTAAGCGCTAGACTCCTCTCTAACGCTTAATTCTAAATCTCATCTAGGTTTCAACTAATCTCGACTAATCCCGACTAGTCCCCGCCTAGACGCTAGGTCTCGCTCCGCCGCCTAGCACTTTTTAGAACCTTATTATATACAGAGAAAATTATATACAGGGAACGAAATATTTCAACGCTGTCCTTACCCGTCTCGTATAAGTATACACGAGACACATCTCGTGTGAACTCATACGAGACTCATCTCGTATGAACTCACACGAAACACATCTCGTGTGAACTCATACGATACGAGATGAGTCTCGTATGAATTCACACGAGATGTGTCTCGTGTGAATTCATACGAAATACGATACGAGATGAGTCTCGTATGAGTTCACACGAGATGTGTCTCGTGTGAGTTCATACGAGATTCTGCCTCTAAACCCAGTTCATACGATAGGTTAAAATTAAATTTAAATCGTTAATAACAGCCATTGCCGATGCAGTTTTGGAACGGTGGAGGTTGGTTTTGAAACAGTAATTTGGATCAATTAACCATGATTGTCCCTTCTGTAAATCAAATTGAGAACCTGGGAAATGGAGGGAGGACGCATGTTGGTCTTTTGGGGAACCGACGGGTATGGTTAGGGCATCAACGAGGCTGCTACCTCTGCCGGAGGAATACTCGCCGGAAGGGCCGAAGATGAGTCGGTCTTTAATTTTCGACGGGGTTAATGGAACGGCGGGGAGAGTGATTTCAGAATCTTCCGGGAGAGGGAAGAGTGACAGCAGCGGTAAGGCTATTTTGATAATTTACTTACTTCTCTGGAAATTTTGTTCCCTATATTTAGTATTTGCCAGGTAGAGGTGAGCAAAGAAAATTTGGAATCGAGCCCATTAATAGAATCGGATCAAATTGATCAAAATTGGATCAAAATAATGTTATGATTTGATTTTGGTTCCAAAATTAACAAAAACTGATATACTGGTTTAATACTAGCAATTAGATATATTCAAAAAATAACTGAGAATCATATGAACTGCCAGGTAAAATTGAGAATTGAAAATCGCTAGAATTGAAACCGTAAAAAAATTGAGAATCGTGGAAATCGTTACTGGCGGTTTCACGATTCGAGTACGAATCGCCATTTTCAGAACCGTGAATTGACAATTCTGAAATCAAGAACCAAAAATCATGGAAGCTTAACCTTGAAACCATGTAAATGTTAGTTTTTGTTATTATTTATATAATAAATTAACTAAATTTGTTAATACTCTAATCAAATTCGTTAAAAAAACATACATTTTCATATAAAAACTAATTTTAAAAAAAAATTTGTTTTACAAATTTAATAGATTTTGAAATTATTAATTATTTAACTATTTTTAGTTACATTTAATTTTTATTCTTATAAAAAAAAAAAAAAAAAAAATTGGAACCGTTGGATCCGTGAAGCTGGCAGTTGAAACCGAAAATTGAAAACCGATATTACACAATTCTTTTTCTTTATGGTTTCCCATTTCTCGAAATCAGAAACCGGCACCCCATTCCTCAAAATTGAAAACCGTCAATCCAAAATTGGAAACCAAAAACCGAAACCATGAATACGTCTATTAATAATCAAGGACTTTATCATAAAGACCTTATTTACTACTCCCTTCGTCCCGACCGAATTGTCCCAAACTATTTTGAGTGTCTTATTTAAAATGTCTCATATCCAAAAAAAGGAAATTTTTTTCACTATTCCACTCACTCATTCTCTCTCCTACTTTACTTTTACACTCACAACATTCTCTCTCCTAACTATTCATCTCACTCATTCTCTCTCCTATTTAATTTTTCATACTCACAACATTTAAACTTTTCTCTTTTTTACATTACTTTCCTTAATTCTCGTGCAATTGTCCTTTTGGACAATTCGACTAGGACGGAGGAAGTAAAAATTTGTAATCTCGGACATAGAATCACTAAATTTAAAAATAAATATACACTTTTTACGTGCGACCCCTAAACATTACTCTGTTGTAATTAGCCTAGAGTTAAATAGATAATTCGTTTAACTCGTGGGTTGGATTGGCATGAATGAATTGGGTTGGTTCGGCTAATAATGTAATCAATTTTTGAACCAGGGTGCTTTAAGCAGTATTTTTTTCTTTTTGTTTTTCCATGGGTAATGGTCCAGTCCCGTAGAAGATCAAGAATTTTTTCTCAAATAATATTGTTTATGATTCGAGCCCCGATCCGAGCTCCGATCCGATCCGAGTCATTTAAAAGAAAAAAAAACATAATTGCAACTTGCAAACCATAAAAAATAGAAATCACATAAAATTAATTCAATCCCCATTTACTTGTTTTGAATACATGTGCTGAAATTAAAATAAAAATCTAATTTGTGAAAATTCAGTAATAGCGAATTCAAATTAACAAGAGAAAAAGTACCTTAGTAATGGCGAAAAATGGCCAAGAGGAAGGACGGAGGCAGAGGGGCGAAATCCTGAGCTCCTCAAGTCTAACAGGTTTGACCAAATAAACACAAGCTCCGTGCGTTATCCCCTTCATCACAAGCTTGGAATCGCTATTTGCAGACAACACTGGCTAAAGGAGGAGATGCGTTTTGCGTTTAGAGAGAGAAAGGAGAGGTCGCCGTCTAGAGAGAGAAAGGAGAGAGGCGCTGAGACATGAGAGTAAAGAGAGGGAGGATTTGTGTTGTAAAACCTAGATTTTGCCTTATATATCACCTGAAGACTTATGTGCACATTGACAAAACTTGAGGGGATAAAAATGAAAATAAGTTTTAAAAAATCGGATCGGGTCGGGTCGGCTCATATTTCATTGAGATCGGATCGGATTTCGGATCATGCCTATACCGAATCCGATCCGAAATCCGATCGGATCGGGAAAAATTCTGCCAAATCCGAATTTTTCGGATCGGATCGCCTTCGAAACGGATCGGGTTCAGTTAAATTGCCATCCCTAGATATGAGCTTAGTATGCTTTTTATCATGGGTGAAATATTTTTTGAGTTACTAACTGGGATAAAATTATTAGGATCCTACGGATACCATAGAAGCTTCCATTCATCATAAAGTGACTGAGAGTGAATTTGAAAAATATATATATGTCGGTTTTGTTCTAATACTTCAGAAGGTATGATATATTAATTAGTGAATTTGGAATCATCATTAATACTTTCATCTAATTATTTGTTTTGAAATATTTAGGTTGTTGTTTGGCACCACATTCCATCACGATCAGCACGTTATCTTAACATCACACTCCCTAATGTCTTCAAGGTACATATTTTCTTATTTTTGCTGAATTGTTGAAATCATATACTCCCTCCGTCCCAATCTAAACGTCTCATTGACCGAAAATTGACAAGTTTGACTTGGACATAAATGCAAATCTAATCAGCTTATTGAAATTTTAAAAATTTTTATTGATAAATAAATTATTTATTTATCAATAACAATTTTTAAAATTTCAATAGGATGATTAGATTTGCATTTATGTCTAAGTCAAATTTGTCAGTTGATCGAAAATGAGACATTTAGATTGGGACGGAGGTAGTAGTAAATAATGTTAAACTCATTTGTTTTGCAGGTATTTTCTAAGAATGATGAAGTTAATCTGGCTGAATTCTAAGCCCATTTTGTTTACTTGAATTTCCTAAATGTTTAAATTAATTAATGTAAGATTTTCTACGTGATCGGGATGTGGTCACTAACTTGATTATATTTATTTTGATGTTATTTAGTTTTTAAAAATTATTTGATACATTTTGTGTTTGATTTGGTTGCAATTTTTCCTGTCATCATTATTTTTAACACATGTAAAAAAAAAAAATTGATGCTCGTACGAAGGTATTTTGAGCAATAATTTGAAGTTAATTTAATTATCTAAATTAAAATTTAAAAGTTGTTATTGATACACCATTATATGTACTACAAGTAATAATTTTTAGATATTCATTATGATAACTAAATTAACCTATATTTATTGCTCAAAATACCTTCGCGAACGAAAAAAAATGGAAATAATAAGAAATGTTGAATCGAAGGAAATTATTGGAGTGGACAAACTCTGACATAATTCAACAACATGTCATCATTTATTTTAACACATGTAAAAAAGATATTTTAAACAAAAACATAATTCAGCAATATGACATTATTTTTTTAACACATGTAAAAATTTTTTTTGATGTTAGTACGAAAGTATTTTGAGCAATAATTTGAAGTTAATTTAATTATCTAAATTAAAATTTAAAAGTTGTTATTGATACACCATTATATGTACTACAAGTAACAATTTTTAGATATTCATTATGATAACTAAATTAACCTATATTTATTGCTCAAAATACCTTCGCAAACGGAAAAAAATGAAAATAAGAAATGTTGACAACAACAACAAAGCCTTAGTCCCAAAATAATTTGGGATCGACTAACATGAATCCTCATATTGGAGTGGACAAACTCTGATTTAAAATCGCTACACCGTGTAGCGATTTCAACTTTAATGAAACTCGATACACGGTATAGCGAGTTTAAGTCAGAGAATCCACTTTCTAGCTACTAAGTTCAGATTTCAGCCATCATAAAGTATCAATTTTCAACCCGTGAATGTCATTCATTACCGTCCTCTCTCTTTCTCAGGCAAACACTAATAATCTTCCTCTCTCTCTCAGCTATTTCACTATATTTATAATCTTCCTCCCACTAATCTCTTCCACTCGTATCTCTCATTCAAACTCTCTCAAAATAAAAATAACCTAAATCTTCTTCACATCATTTTATTCATCAGAATTGTTAAAGATCAAGAATCAAGGTAAATTAACATCATCTTAATCATTGTTTTCACTTGTGTTTAGATATAAAATTTAAGTATTTAACTGTATTTTAGTATATTGTAGATATAAATGTTAGAGTTTTGTTATGTAGGTTTTAACACTTTGATTTCGTAATGTAGGGTCAAAGATGAACGGGGGTCCAATCATTTTCATGTGTTATTGGGGAGGTGATGATGAACAACCGTTTGATGGTCCTCATTACAAAAAAGGGTCAAATGTGCAATAAGGGCTAGTGAACAAATCCAAGAAAATTGGGCCAAGAAAGAAAAGTTAGAACAAATTCAAGGAAATCCAGAAAATTAGTCCACGGGACGAGTCGTCCCCTACTAAACCAATTATTCCCCAGCCAAGGGACGAGTGTATCAGAGAGCAACATTTTGGGCCTGTTCAAGTGAACTCGCTACACGGTGTAGCGATTTCAATAAAATCGCTACACGGTGTAGCGATTTCACCAATGCAAGCGATCACATGATATGGCCTCCTGAGATGTCGAACAAAAAAAAAACAAAATGGGGGAATGGATGCGGTCACATGAGGTGACCTCTTGCAATGTCGAGAGCAAAAGCAAAAAAAAAAATAAAAATTTAAGTGAACTCGCTACATGGTGTAGCGATTTCACTAAACTCGCTACACGGTGTAGCGAGTTTAGTGAAATTGCTACACCGTGTAGCGAGTTCACATCAACAGAAGCCCACAACAGCAGCAGTCTTCAGCAATCCCACCTGCAAACAACAAACAACCAAACCAAAACCTGCTGCAAACAACAAACCATCAAACCAAACAACCTGCTGTAAACAACCAAACCAAACATAAAACATCCAAATAACACTAAACCTGTACAATATCCAAATAAAAACTAAACCTGTACAATATACCATAACTACCAAACCAAACCAAATAACATATACATCTACATAAATGTGTAGAAAGTGTAAAACAAAATAAAATGCAAATATCCAAATAAAAACTAAAAAAAACATAGTTTCAGTTATTACAAATAAAAACTTCAAAATAAAAATTAAACTAATACTAAAAAGTTTCATTACATCCTAATAAAAAAAAGTGAACTCGCTACCTCCTATCGTAGAAAGACGGGGTATACTTACTCGTCGGATTCTGCTGCCGAGACCCTCTTCTAATCATCTCTTCCTCCCGTTGAGCAGGGCTAGTCTCAGTCGGATCGGAGAAGGGGCGGAGCCCTACATGTGATGTAGAAGGAGCTCTAAAGCCACTTCCACTCGTATATAGTCCGAAGCCCATAGTGGATGATCCAGGGGAAGGGTCTGCCTGGGCACTCCCACTTCCCCAGCCACCCCCACTCCCACTCTCCCAGCCACCCCCACTCCCACTCCCCCCGACACCCCCATTCCCACTCCTCCAGCCACCTCCACTTCCACTCCCCCAACCACCCCTACTCCCCTAGCCACCCCCATCCCCCCATTGTGACTGTGAATGTGACTGCCATTCATATTGTCCATAAACCTGGGTCTGGGTCTGCGCTTGAGGCTCCGGCTCGGGGTCGGGCTCGTCGTGCAAGTCCAGTTGGGGTGGTGGTTGTGCTTGTCCACGACGTCTAACCCGACGTTGTCGAGGTTGTGTCTCCTCCTGTGCGCGATCTATCGATGGGGGAGGTGCAGCTGACTGAAGGCGTTGGAGCTCCCTAACTCCCGTGAACTTGTGTGTAATAGTCGCCCGCATTGAAGCTTGTCTGGGATGCTCATCCATCTCATTGTCGACATGCAAGCGCTGAAGGGTCTGCACCTGTTTTTATATCAAAAATATATATAAGTACAAGAGACATAAGTTAATAATTGATGTTTTGTTAAAAAAAAAACTAGAAATAATAACTTGAAAAATGTAAAAACTTACCATAAACTCTAAGGTAGGGGCAGCCGACCGGTATCTATTCTCCTCTATATGAGTGAGGTTCTGCACAAACTTACACGTTATGCTCCGATACCATATCATATATGGATCGGTGTAACGCATATCGTGAATGTCGTAGACCCCGAAAACCAGATATTGGTGCCGCTGTTCCCAGTGTGCAATATGTTATTGATGGCGGACGCTCCAATTCACGGTATTGTTTCCCCGTCGATCACAATTGTGCAACTTCGGGCTAGTGTTGCACGGTTCTAAGACACCCTACATCAGGCCAAACTGCATCATAACGCGATCAGGCAGATGCCACTCGATCCTCTAAAAGCATACGAGAGGGACCTTCGCCAACCATACGTCCTCACCCTGAGTACAGTAGGGCAGAGCGTATCTCTCTGCATAAGGCTGCCACACAACCTAATCCTCGTTTAGCTGGGCCAGTTGATCCCGATAGCCTCGCAGGCTATGTGCAGTAACCTCCATCAGATTCAGCGATGCCTGGGTCCAGCTGAAATTTCATAAACAGAATAATTATAAGAATTAGTTAAAAAAACACAATAATGACGAGAAAAATAACGTATGATATATGTATACCTGCATTCGAGGGGCGTGAGCACGTAGATAGGATCTCTGAACTGACTACGGATATCCGGTCGTACAAATCTCAACTGCTCCCAAGCCCAAACCTATATCAATTAAATATACATCAAATACTATAAATAATGCCGCTAATTTGAAATCAAACTTAAAAACAACAACATAATGAACATTAAAATGAGATAAACATACCTGTAGAACGTTGAGAAATCCTCTGCACTGTCTTGTCCGAGGGTCAGTCGCACTACACAGCTCTCGATATAGGAAAGCGAGCGACGCACTCCCCCAACTGTACTGGCTGACCCTGGAAACATTCGCAAGCAGAAGGAGATAACATAACTTAACCATGTTGTTCGTACGATCTGGCATGACCGTAGAACCCAAGGCGAGCATGATATATGCCCGTACGTACCTATCCACAATCTCTAGAGCAGTATCATCGGCGAGGTCATCGAAGTGTGGGAAATTGGTCGTAATCCACCTGAGCTTCAGACTACTCCCATCCATATCTCCGGGATCAGGGACAGCCCCTAAAAACTCCTGACAGGCAGCCCGCCAGTCAACACGTGCTGGGAACCCAGCATCCCCATTAATCGGCAACCCGCAAATCATGTCGATATCCTCTAGGGTGATCGTCATCTCACCAACCGGGAGGTGAAATGTATGGGTCTCCGGACGCCATCTCTCGATCAAAGCCTCCAGCAACCAATAATCATACTGTACTCTCTCTATATAGTGAACTCCACTAAAGCCGCACTCTGCCAGTCTGGACAATATCCTAGGAGCTAATACGGCCGGCAAGGAGGCACCACGACGAAATTGGAGGGGACTAGGAACCTCCAGCTCGGTCCAAATAAACCGAGCTCTATGGTACTCATGCTGGGTCAGAACAGAGGCATCGATAGGCCCGGGATCAATGAAGGCATCCATCTATTTATTTCAATATTAAGGTTGGTAATTAATAATCAGTTTTTTGTAAACTGTGTTTCTTCTATATTCATTATTTCCTACATAGTACAAGTATTGCTACGTCAGTAAAATTTGACTTTTTTGAATAGTCATTATTTCCTAAATACTTTATATGTAGTGGTTATTGTTCTACGAGGCAAGGAAATAAATAAGAGAATACAAAAGTGTAATTACTAGTACGTGGCATTGTAATCCAAAGTTATCCCACACTTCCAAGAAGTGCCTGTGGGGAAGGTCTTGATTTCCAGCCTATATACTAAGTAATACTTCAAGAGTAATCCTCATAAACCATTTTATCTCAATAAATTAATCAAGTTTGGGGATATTTTAATCATAAGATCTTAATTTGTATTATCCTTTTTTTATTTGAATAATTAATAATGTAAGGATCATTTTATCAACTCATGTTAATCCAGATAAAATTTATTAATGGGTTCGAATTGTATTATCTTTGTAATTAATTAAACTATTAAAAAATGATTTACAATCATCTCAATAATAAAACATTAATTATATTCACTTTGATTAAACTATGATAATATGATGGATTTTAATTAATATTCTAAGAACTAATGTCATTACATTTTATAATTTGTTATTGATAGCATTTTTATTGTGTATCAATTAATATTTCTAAAAATTTATGTGTATAAACATATTTTCAAAATTTTAATTTAAGTTTTCATAAATTCATTTTTTATAAACAAAAAAATAATCTCCATTCACCTAAAATTGGATGTCTATATATTTTTCATTCAATAGACATTTTGAAGATGTTTAAGTTTCATCTATATAATATATTAGGAAAGGGCTAATGTCACTACAATAAATAAATAATTATCCACTATATTCTTAAAATTTTGATAACTTAATCATTTACTTGACACAATTTCACTTAGAAATATTATTAACACTACAATATTTGCTTATCCAATACAACTATAATTACTATTATTATTATTTATTTATTTTTGTATGGTTTAATTTTCTTCTATTTTTTCTCCAATCATGCTAAAACAATTTAATTATTTATATGCAAAATATAAAATGCATCGTATATATTTATTATAGGAATTAATAACTGATGTCATCAAAAAAATAAAAAAAAAAATCTAAATTGCAAGTAAACTAATAAACATTAATTATTATCTCAAAATTTAGGATTGGGACACAAATTAGTCACATATTTGAGACTAAACTAATATATTTTTACAATGTCATCAAAAAAAAAAAAAAAACACAAAATCCTAAATTGCAAGTAAATAAATAATAAAATCAAAGCTAAATTTAACACAAAATAAAGTAAATACAATAATGGAAACTTACAATTATAAAATTTTGAATTTGAATGGCAAAATCAAGATTTTGACTCTTGTTTCTTCTTCTTCTCCTTGCTTGCCGGCGGCTAGACTTAGAAAGTGTAGGGTTTGTTTTGTTTGTGTTTGATGAAGACTGTAAACTGGAAGGATTTTGGATTTTTAATAAATCGCTACACGGTGTAGCGAGTTTGACTTTGACAAGTTAAACTCGCTACACGGTATAGCGAGTTTTGCTTAATTAATTGCCCTAATTAAATACCAAACCGTCAATCATAATTACATAGAACTCGCTACACCGTGTAGCGAGTTTAACTTGTCAAAGTCAAACTCACTACATGGTGTAGCGAGTTTCAAAAAATGGGACAGTTTGGGCAAAATTTTGAATAGTAAGTCATTTTGAGAAATAAAAAAGTAAAACAGTATTATTTGAGAAAAAATTGAAAGATCAACAAGCACAAAACCCTATAGGCATTTTATTTATTTATTTTCTTTTTAGAGCATTGCATTGTGGCTTGCTAATATTTAATTTAATTTATCATCACTGATTAGTCGATAATTCAAATCTGAGCTGATTGTCGTAATTCCTTTTTTTTATCTAGCTAGTGCATGAATAATAATATTTGTTCATTGACGAGTCGCTACGGTTACTCAGGTTAGTCGATTTCAAATTATTTTGACATCACATCAATTCGTTTGTTTGTACTCAATGTAGCCTCCTAATGACCCTAGTGCTGATTCAGTCAGCACATGTGTCATTCATCGCATTTAATTAATTCATACATGAGAGAGAGATAGTTGATATAATGATTCCATTTTATTAATAACAACAGGTATATACTTATACAAGAGAAGTAGTGTTTTCCAAGCTATTATAGATAAATCAAATAAGAAAACTATACAATAATAATCATATTAGAAAAGTAACTAATACAAAATTTAGGAATTTTTTTAATAATAAAATATATACAAATATACTCCTTATATGCCTCCGCAAGATAGAGAACCCTCGGAGAAGTCCAATCGTGAAAAGTGATGAGATGAACTGGGCTCTAGCGAGCGAGTGAGTGGGATATGTATCTGGTGTGTGTCTGTATGAGAGGCATATATTGTGCTGCAAAGTGTAGATGTGGCATTGGATGGGAGACTAGATGTTAGGCAGGTTGTGAGGTAAGTTGTGAGACAGGTTGTAAGGCAGCTTGTGAGACAAGTTGTGAGACATGTATTTGAATATGGGGTTGATTATATGGTATAACATGTTGTTGAATAGGTGGTGCGTGGGGACCATAAGAGGCCAAGGGTAGTATGAATTTTGGGTTAAGGCTAGAGGAGGCCAAGTGTGGTGTTGTTAGGGTGTAGCGACAAATAGAGTTGTGTCATCAATAAATAGGGTAATTTTTATTGGAGGCGGTGTTGCTATTTAAGGTTTCATAAGAGTCCAAGGTTGATGAAGGAACTTGACTATTGGGGTTGTGCCAAGGGTATTGTTAGTCGATGGGTTTCGACATATGTCGAGGGCGGTAAGATTTATAAGGATTGAGTTCTGATGGTGAGTGGTTATGGAAGAGTGGCAGATGTATAAGGGTTTGGGATATATAGAGGGTAGAGAAGGGTTTTCTGCTTAGAGTTATGCCGAGGGTGGAGGTTTGGAGGAGAGACTTTTGATGATGGCGTAAGCAAGGAGTTTCAACAAGGAGGGTTTAATAGAATAGGGTTGTGTTTCTGAGATGGAATTTGGAGAAGGAGGAGTTTCGACCAATGGGTTGAGCCAAGGGTGGTGATCTTCGTTGGACGAGAAAGAGGTTGGAGAAGGAGAGGTTTCGACTAAGGGTGGTTGAGCCGAGGGCGGTGGTGGTTTAAAAGGGTAGATTTTTTATGGTGGGTGACAGAAACAAGTTGTGGTGTTAGGGTTTTCGGCTTTGAGACCAAAAAAGGCCAAGGGTGGGGCAGGGCAGATTGTGTAACAGGTTGGTGAGCAGTTTGTGTGAACATGTTGCCGATCATGTGGTGTAGAGTCATAAGATACCAAGGGTGGTGTTTGTCGGTGGATTTCGGTTTAGGATTTTTGCCTAGGGTGATGAGTTTAGGAGGGAATGATTTTGATGGTGGATAGCGGAAGCGTGTGGTGATGATAGGGTGAGGCGCCTTATGGTTTTGACGGAGAATGACCATTATGCCTCTGATACCATAATAGAATAAATGATGGTTAGGCGAAGTTAATTCATACATGAGAGAGAGAGAGAGAGAGAGAGAGAGAGAGAGAGAGAGAGAGAGAGAGATATGATATTAATGACTCAATTTTATTAATAAAAACAGGTACATGTTTATAAAAGAGCAGGAATGCTTTCTAAGCTATTTTAGATATATCAAATGAGGAAACTATATAATAGTAATTATATTAGAAAAATAACTAATACTATATATAGAAAAATCTTTAATAATAAAATATATACAAATATATTTCTTATATTAAAGTCTTTATTTAGGGATGACAAGAAAGATACGAACTTTTAACAAACAAACAAGTGAATCAAATTTCATAAGACGTTGACATGTGAAATATAATATTTATAACTTTCTTCATCTCAAATTGATGTTTTATTTGCTATTTTTTTTAATAAAAAAAAGTCTTATTTTCAAATTTGATAGTTTAAAATCATTAATCTTCCATAATTGTCTAAAAGGAAGAAGAGTGATAGAAAAAGAGTAGTCTCCGATGAGAACAATAGCTATGGGAATAATGGATCGAGTGATAACTAAATTTCATCAAGAATAATGATTTTAAATAAAAACAAATTGTTAAAATATTTTAATAATTAAATGAAACTATCATTATATGAGCGGATGAAATATTATACAATAAAAGTACATTTTAATCACTGAACGAAATAAAAGTGATGTGATAGACCCAATGTATAAAGCTCAATGTTTTGTTCATTACAAAGGCCCAACTAAAGAATGGATCAACCCAGCTGTTACAACTCTATCGACCCAATGATATATATCAGTCGACCAAGCTCACTGTCTAACATTTTTTGGTCCCGACCTACCTTCGTCTGACATACTATCTCATACTTGATCAATCTCTGCCCAGCTAAGGAACGAAGTCAGGTCGATCTCGAACACTCAGGTGACCTCGACCAAACAAACACGTGCGTCTATCTACGATTCTATTCGTAACCGTCTTCTACAATTGCGGAGATCGTTACGCCAACATTATCTCCGAGATTAAAGGGATTCACAATGATCCTATGACACCACTATATATACCATACTACATCCAACGTAAAAAGGTAATGTCATATTCACTATTTGAGATTTAAGTCGTTCAATACAGCTTGTTACGAACTTAACACTATATCTCATCATCACGCTGGAGGGTTTTAGCCGGATACAATCCCGGCTAGTCGTTTGTTCGTGATTTCAAGTCATATTTGCTGGAATATAACCTATTTCTGCACTAAGGCTGATCCAGAACGTTTCCTGCATCATCAGTTTGGTTCCATTGCCAGGAACGATAACAATAGACCTTGAAACCTTACGAAAACATCAAACATGGTATCTGAAGGATATAGTGCCACCGCCTCAAGTGAACCAGTTAATGAGGATGCTGGGGGAATAACCCAGGCGCGGAGAACCGTACTGCCAACTTGCCTCCTCCACCTGGGCACACCATTAGGAGGGCCACTCGTTCCAACAGTGTGGCCGATGGGATGGGATTGCAAGATAGGAGGAGGGAGAAGAGTCCCATGCCTAACCAAGGAGTAAGCCAGCAGGCCAAGAGGATCCAAACGGGTCGAACAACTGCAGGCGACATTCTAGGTCCCTCAGTTTCTCACCTTAGTAGGAAGGAGATCTTGCTAGAGCGAGCTAGATTGCTGCAGGGCTTGCTCGAGGTGCAAAATGAGTTGCTCGAGTTGCCAGAGTCTCCTAAAAAGGACGACAGAAGATAAGAAAGGGTAACTCCTTCTTTTACCGCTCATAGGCATGCCAAAGGGGCCCCCAGGTCGTCCGAAGAAGAGAGGAGAAGGGATAGGCCTCCTCCTACCCACATCTCTGCGGATGGGACAGGCGACCTGAGGGATAGGCTCAACCGACAAAGGGAGCAAGAGGCCGACTCAGCCCATAGAAGCAGCTCGAGGCTGACAGAGCTCAGCGTAGGTCGCCTCCTAGGGGAGATCGATAGCTTCACATGAGAGATTGAAGAGAAAGAACTCCCCAAAGGAATGAGAGACAGAGGACCCACTCTAGGTGGGAGCACCATCATGAGGAGAGACAAAAGTCCAACTCTATCTCCCATCAACGAGGCGA
Source organism: Adenophora triphylla var. japonica (assembly GCA_022495995.1). NCBI lineage: Eukaryota > Viridiplantae > Streptophyta > Magnoliopsida > Asterales > Campanulaceae > Adenophora > Adenophora triphylla. The sequence continues at coordinate 38,471 of JAFEMH010007196.1, read as the reverse complement.
CCTAGATGTTAGGGAGATTCTCAATCTGAAAAGGAGGTTAGATGACATGGAGGCGGATCGGAAGGCAACAAATGGCAAGGTCGAACGAAATGATTGTACTATTCGACCCTTGGCTAAGGACATGCTCAACAAAGGCCCACCTGCAGGGTTAAAGTTTCCTGTGCTAGAAAAATATTCAGGCACGACCAATGTCTTGAATCACATGCAACATTTTGAGGCTACTATATGTTTGGTCTCCTATGAGGATGATTTTCTATGCAAGGCATTAACCAACACCTTCATAGGTGCAGCACTGACTTGGTTCTGCAGTCTATCAACTTGGTGGCTGCATCACCTCATGAAATTATATGAGGAGGAAGTTCTTAGAGAGATTCTCCATGGCTGGGGCTCATAAGAAGATGATTACCATCTTAAACAACATGATACAGGGTAAGACAGAAAGTACCATGAGTTACTTCACAAGGTTTAAGGAGTTGGTCGACCAAATAGAATAGGACCTTACAAATAGAGAAGTTATTAAATGCTTCAGAAATGGGGTGTCCTCACCTAATTTGGATTATAAGCTCCAAGTTAGGAGAGATACCACGAGGAAGTAATTATTTGAAAGGGCCTATGATGTGGCCGTAGCCGAGGCCGAGGAACGAAAGGAGAGAAAGAAAGAAGCTCGAAGCATTCCGAGGTTGGTGAGTCGACCAAATCAGGGGGGTAAACCAAGAATGAAAATAACAACAAGTGGAAAACAGAACTAGGGCGACTGAGAGAGTCCCTTAAAGCTTCACCTCACTCACAGTTAGGCGAACATAGATTATAAATACGGTTGACCTAGGACCTCCAGCCCCCATGAACACCCAAAATAAGTTCGGGAGGGACAATGACAAGTATTGCGAGTACCACAAAGACAATGACCATATAACAGAGGAATGTACGATTTTAAAAAGGATCATCCAAAAGAGGGTGATACACTTCTCTCAGGCTAGTTCTCTCCATGGGCCTTCTAATCGTTTGTAAATCCTAAGGTTAACACAATTATACCCATACCTAGCCCCTAGCTCGGAGTCGAAGGTCCTAGCAATGGCAGAATTAAAAGGGGGAAGTTTGAAATTAAACCTAGAGCAAAGAAATTGAAAGGTACCTTGTTATTTAGAAAAGGGTAGAGCTCAACGGTGAAACGGGAAAGCTAAATGGCACTGGAAAATTACTTCTTGTTGTTTTCTCTTGCTGGGTTTATGAATGCTTGGAGTTTGTAAAGTTTGGAAGGGTTTGGAATCCTTCCTTATATACCACTTCTTTTCCTTGCCTGAATTGGAAAGGGCTGGATATACAACCGTTCAAATGTCAGAGTAAAGTCTCAACGCCAGTTTCCAATGCAGTTGTCCAATTGCCAGACCTGTCCCATTAAGGCAGAAATTAGGTAGCATTAAACAGCGTATCTAACCGCCAGAATTCAATCATCGAGAGCGACCTACATCTACCAAGTCGACCATCCACCAGCGGACTACGTAAGTCATAACAAATTTTTCTATTAACTTCCTGGTCGACACAATCAACCCAAAAAGTTGGGGGCCACTGAACATAATAAAAGTTATGGGCTAGGCCCAATATATAAAGCACAATGTTTTGATCATTACAAAGGCCCAACTAATGAATGGATCAACCCAGCTGTTACAACTCTATCTGCCCAGCGGTATAGATCAGTCGACCAATCTTATTGTCCGACCTTCATTGGTCCCGACCTAGATTTGCCGACATACGATCTCATACTTGATCAATCTCTGCCCAGCTAAGGCACGAAGTCAGGTCGACCTCGAACAATAAGGAGACCTCGACCAAATAAATACGTGTGTCTATCCAAGATTCTGTTCGTAACCGTCTTCTACAATCGCGAAAACCGTTACGCCAACATTATCTACACAATCCAAGGGATTCACAATGATCCTTTGACACCACTATATATACCATACTACATCCAACGTAAAAAGGTAATTTCATATTCACTATTTGAGATTTAAGTCCTTCAATACAGTTTATAACGAACTTAACACTATATCTCATCATCACGCCGGAGGGTATTAGACGGAGACAATTCCGGCTAGTCGTTTGTTCGTGGTTGCAGGTTACAGTTACTAGATTATAACCTATTGTTGGACTAACGGTAATTCGGAACGTTTCCTGCTTCATCAATTATTAGAAAATTAGTGATACACAATAATTAATCATGTGTGACAAATAAAATGTGTAACAATATAAAACGAAGTATCTAGTGAACCACATAATATTTCTAATTAAGGGCATATTTTATTATCCCTCATAATATTTGGACAGGTATTATTATTTCCATTAAATTTGTTTTTGTTTCATTACCTCTTTTGTCAACTTATTTAATAAAATGATTATTCTACTCCTAAATTTTATTAATAAAAAATTCAAATATTGAAATAGTCACTATAAAATTTTTAAGGGTAAATAATTTTGTTTTTATAAAACTAATAGAAATAATGCAGTGAGATAAAACATACTTTATTAAAAGGTCGAATGGCATTTTGGGCCCCAAAATCTAGGGGGTGTTTATAAAACGGGTCTCATTTTATCACTAATTACAATATAGGATACAAAGTTCATATTCTGTTAATATTTTAGGATTTTTAATCAATTTTGTTAGAAAAATTCGTTAAATGATCACGTGCAAGTCACATGTCATTTAACGGAGTATGTTTTTGAACACAAATTCTTTCACTGTTGTTTTAATGCAAATTAAATGAAAATAAATTAATCAAATGTTCCCTCAAATGATTTATAACTTTATAAGATTACAGAAATACCCTTATACCGCAAACAAAACCTTACCCCTCCCCCCCCTCTCACACACACTTTGTCTCTCTCTTTAACTTTCTCTCTCTACCTCCATCTTCTTCCTCATCTTCCAATCCACCCACCTCCATCAACTCACCCAGCATCATCCCCACCTCCACCCTCAACTCCCCTCTCGCCACCCCAACCCTACCCATCGCCGCCGCCTTCCTTGCCCCTCTCCCCCAGCTCCGCCCCCACCACCTCCTCTGCAGGTTCGTCGGCGTCACTTGCTGGAATGATCAAGAGAACCGTATGATTACACTCGAGCTTCGCGATCTCAATTTAGCCGGTACGATTCCGACCGACTTGTTGTACTGTCACAGCTTGGAGAATCTTATACTCTCCTGTAACAAACTCTTCGTTTCCATTCCTGTTTGAAATTGTAATTGTAACTGGTTGCCTTATTTAGTCAAACTAGATTTGTCAAACAATCAATTCGCTGGCGAGATTCCTTCGGATCTTGGTAATTTTTCTTTTTTGAACAGCCTCCCGCTTTCAGATAACAAATTATCTGGAAATATTCCAGCTACGTTTAATAATTTGATAGACTTGGTACGTTTTTAGTTGCAAACAATGGACTAAGTGGTACAATTCCGCCAATATTAAGCTCATTTGATTTTGGCAAATTTTCTGGGAATCATGGATCTGACTTCAATTCGTATTCATACAAATCGAATTGTGTGAATACGAATTGAGGATTATGTAGGGGAAGGGGCAGAGGAGGTGGTGGGGCGGAGCTGCGGAAGGGGGCAAGGAAGTCGGCGGCGGTGGTAAGGGTTAGGGTGGTGAGAGGGGAGTGGAGGGTAATGCTGAGTGAGCTGATGGACGTGGGTGGAATGGAAGATGAGGAAGAAGATGGGGGTAGAGAGAGAAATTTAAAGAGAGAGAGAGAGAGAGAGAGAGAGAGAGAGAGAGAGAGAGAGAGAGAGAGAGAGAGAGAGAGAGAGAGAGAGAGACAAAGTGTGTATGTGAGAGAGTGGGGAGCAGGGTAAGGTTTTGCTTGGGGTACAAGGATATTTATGTAATCTTATAAATTTATAAATCATTTGATGGAACATATGTTTAATTTATTTTCATTTAATTTTCATTAAAACAACAACGAAATAATTTGTGTTAAAAAACATCCTCCGTTAAATGACATGAGACTTGAACGTGATCATTTAACGAATTTTTCTAACAAATTGGTTAAAAACACTAAAATGTTAACAAAATATGAACTTTGAACCCTATATTCTAATTAGTGATAGAATGAGACCCATATTAGGAACACCCCCCAAACTTTGGGGCCCAAAATGTCATTTGCCCTTATTAAAATGAATAATACACTTGCTATACTTGTCAAAATTTCAAAATAATCTTATAAAAAAACATATTTCCTTTATTTAAACGAAAGTAAGAGTTCTACTTCTTTTTTTGTTGGTAAACTCAAAATAAAAGTTGAACGGAATAAAAGTGACGGGCTACACCCAATGATTGAAGCCCAACATTACATGCATTACACATACATATTTATTAATTTGGACAATCCAGTTGCCACTGCACCTACGACCCAACAACATAAGGTCAGTCGACCTAGCTAATTGTCCGACCATCTTTGTTCCCGACCTATCTTAGTCCAACTATGATCACTTAAATAATTCACATCTAAGCCAAGGCACAAAGTCAGGTCGAATTCAAACATTCAGGTGACCTCGACATACAGAAACGTGCGTCTATCTACGACTCAATGTGTAACTGCCTCCTACAATCACGGAGATCGTTATGCCTACATTATCTCCACGATTTAAGGGATTTCTATTAATTATAAGGCACGACTATGTATAACAGACTAAATCCAACGTAAAAAGGTAATGTTTTCTTGGCTATTTTGAGATTACGTTATTTCCATACAATTTTATACAAACTCATAACACGACATCTCATCATCACGCCGGAGGGTCTTAGCCAGAGACCACCCCAACTTGTCGTTTGTTTGTGGTTTCAGTTTAGAGCTGCCGAAGATCAACCTATTGCCGGACTAAGGCTGATCTGGATCGTTTCCTGCTTCATCAATTTAGTTCCATTGCCGAGAAAGGATAACGCTAGACCTCAAAACCTCACACAACCATGAACATGGTATCCGTTAGACATAATTCTACTGCCTCCAGTGAGCCAATGCGCAATAATACAGGGGGAAACATAGATGCAGGTGCCGGGAATCGCACTGCAAACTTACCTCCTCCTTCACAGGGACACTGATAAGTGACTATTATATAGTCATTTATCCTATATTTTCATAATCATTTCCATAGTTTTATTGTCATTTAGGTTGCATTTAATTTATTTTTAGCTTCTTTTGTTATATACCTTCGATTTTACGCTTTTTGGTATATATTGAACTCTTAGACATGTTTTTAGAGTTTATTTATGATCAATGGATGCTTGGGATATCCTAGTGCAAAGTCATTGAAGAACAACAAACAAAATTAAGCAAAACAGGCCAAAACCAACCAGAGCGGCCGTACTCTTGCAAGGGGAGCGGCCGTGCACTTGGCCCTTGACAGGCCAATTTTGGTCCCAAATCCCAGAGCGCCCGAGGCTTGACAAATGGAGTGGCCGAGCAAACCTAGGCAGAGCGGCCGTGCAGCTAACAAGGGAGAGGCCATTCCAAATGCCCAGTTCAAACCAAGAATTGGCGCCAAGGAGGAGCGGCCGTGCAACTCCCTTAGCTCGGTCGTGAAAATGGCACCTGCAGAAGTAAAAGGCACCTTTCAATGGAACCACCTTGAAGAGTCTCCTCCATATTATAAATAGACCAATTGTAATCAGTCTAGGGAGATAGAAAATATCAGGAATTATCAGAGAGTAGTATACCAAAGTTGAGAATACATTATACACAATTCTTTACCATTATTTCCAAAGTATTTAAAGATTCAAATATACATTGTTCTTGAAGTACTCTTTGAAAGGAAGCAATAAAAATTTCAAGTATTAGTCCAGCCATCATCTCTTTATAATCATAAGTTCTTATTCTCTTAATCTTTTCTTATTATTTTATGTTTATTTACTTATAATGGCTAGTGAGTAATCCCCCTTGTTCTTGGGGTTGGAAACTCAAAACGCCTCTTATTCATCATCTAAACAATTTCTTTATATCAATCTCAAAATGACTTACATTTTGGAGACGTCCAACTTGTATGATTCAGTCGATCGAGAGAAGTACCTAGCGGAGAATCTCGATTGACGGAACCATATAAAGGAACTAGGTTTCATTGATCACGAGAGTAGTTCAATGGCCTAGAGATGTTCCTTGAATGGAAAGTGCGTTGACTTTCAATCTTAATGGATCCTTACTAATTATGGTCATCTAGAGATAAGCCGAAATGCCCGTTTGTGACAGGGCGGGAGTATCATAAACGGAAATCTGAAAAAGATAGGGCATAATTAGTGAAGGATACAACGCTACTGTCTTGACCGTGAGAAGTAGTGTAAGCCTAACGTACCATCCTTGATTTTTATGAAAACCTATATTTTCTAAGACATGACTATATGATGAATATTTGGCTAAATGATTTCTAATTCCGAGAATGTTTCTTTTATAAGAGTTTTATTTAAGTATTTCCCTACGTATGTTCTATTTTTTTTTCCTAAATTAATCTTTATTCCCCCAATCTCTTTTATAATTGTAGTAAAAACAATTTCATCCCAAAGTAAACCCTGTTTCTGTGGGATCGACTCGTGCTTGCACCCGCTATATTTTAATAGCCCGTGCGCTTGCAGATTTTAAAATAAACCGTTAGGTTTCGACCGAACAAGTTTTTGGCGCCGTTTCCGGGGACAACGGTTTACTTTTTGTTTTTGTCTTTACTACATAATTTCGTTTTTAATTTGTTTTGTTTTTATTTTCTTTTACTTCCGGTAATCTTTTCCGTTTAATCTTCTTTTTGAGTGTTTTTATATAGTGTATGAAACGGGCTCGGACATTCTTTGACAATTTTGATCCAGAACCCGAATGAAGCTTTCACGAAAGATTAATAAGACTCAAGGAGACGTTAAATAAGCATATGGCGGAAGGAGAGCCACAAACACCTGCTAGGACCCTACGGGACTTTGTAAATCCAAGTACCCCGGGAACTAGATCCCCTATTGTTGTGCCGAATGCCGACGCGGCCAACTTTGAGATTATGCCGCAACTTTTGCATATGGTTATGAATAACCAATACAGCGGCACTGCTTTCGAAGACCCTCATCTCCACATCCAAACATTCTTGGAATACTGTGACACCACACGTATCCAGAATGTTACACCGGAAGCAATACAGATGCGCCTTTTTCCTTTCTCTCTTAAGGATAAGGCGAAGCAATGGTTGAACTCGGTCCCCCAAAATTCACTAACAACATGGGACCAAGTTCAAGAAGCATTCCTTGGGCGTTTCTTCCCACCGAGCAAAACAGCCCAAATTCGCACGAAGATCACTAACTTCTGTCAAACGGGTAGTGAGACTTTGTATGACGCATGGGAGCGGTTCAAGGAACTTCTCAGAATGTGCCCCCACCACGGGCTCGAAAAGTGGTTAATTGTTCACACCTTCTACAACGGTCTCATATTCAAGACAAGAGAGACCATTGATGCCGCTGCAGGAGGAGCATTGATGAACAAAGGAGTCGATGAGGCATACGACCTCATCGAGAATATTGCATTGAACCACTATCAGTGGTCAAACGAGAGGGAGCAACAACAAGGTACGCCTGGTAAATATAATGTTGATGCAGTTACTCTTCTCTCTTCTAAGGTTGACATGATTTTAAAGAAATTTGAGAATCTTAATGTCAATCCCGTGGCAAATATAAATATTTTGTGTGAACTATGTGGGTCTAACTCACATAGTACGGATAGTTGCGAGTTGCTTGACACTAGTTCTAGTGATCAAGTGAACTTTGTAAATTCTTTTGGACAGAAGGGGGGATGTATTCTAATACATACAATCCAGAATGGAGGATTCATCCCAAATTCTCCTACAAGAATAAAAACGTTCTAAACCCGCAACCATCTACGCAACCCCCGGGATTTGCACCTAAGACTTTCAATAACAATTCGAATACATTTCCCCCTAAATCAAAATTGGATCTTTTAATAGATTTTGTAGTTGAAAACAAAAATGCTCAAGAAAAGATCAATAATGAGTTTAGGGAATGTTTTAAACTGTTGAATGCTAGGTTCGATAACCTAGTGGTGCATAATAAGATGCTAGAAATTCAATAAGCTCAATAGGCCATCCCAACGAGTAGACCACAAGGGAGTTTTCCCGGTCAATCTCAAAGACAGAATGAGCATGTTAGTATGGTAAACACTAGGGATGAACATGAAATGCTAAATGAATGCCTTGTAGTCCAATCCCGTCGATGATTGAGACTAATTCGGGGACGGAATCCCCTAGAAAAGAAGACAAGGATTATAATGAACTTCTTGTAAACTTGGATGCCATTAATGTCAACATTCTATTTTCTGAAAAAATAGAAGAAATACCTTTATGTGTTAGGCCTTTAAAACAATTGATTTCTGAAAAAGAAAGGCTAGTGGAATATGAAAATGTTATATTAGCGGAGGAAGTAAGCGCTGTTTTACAAAATAAAACCTTCCAAAATTAAAGGATCCAGGCACTTTTTCAATTCCTTGTTGTGTTAGCAGAATTAATATTGATAACGCTATGCTTGATTTAGGAGCTAGCGTAAGTTTGATGCCATTATCGGTATGTGAGTAACTTGGTATAGGAAAACTCAAACCCACTACCATGTCTCTCCAATTGGCAGATCGTTCCATTCAATACCCCATTGGTATTATGGAAAATATGCCATGTCGAGTAGGGAACTTGATCATCCCTGTCGACTTCGTGATCCTTAAAATGGAAGAAGACCATCAAATTCCGGTCATTTTAGGAAGGCCATTCATTCCCACCACTGGGACAATCATAGATGTAAAAAATGGCACCTTTTCCCTAAATGTCGGGAAAGAAAAGGTCAAGTTTGATATGAAAAGATCAGACCTCGAGGATCCCTATTTAGAGACCTACACCCCAAGTGAAGAATATGAAATGGGTGAGGGATCGCAGTCTAAAGAAAAGATGAAAAATGATCTCATAAATGATGAACCTTTAGATTGCGATAATGATATTGATGTTATAAATATTTCCGCATGTCCCGATACTAACAATGCAGTGAAAAAGCCAAAAAGAGCAAAGGTGCCAAAGAAGAAAGACACTTCGAATTTTCGAAAATGCAAGGACTATAGGTCACTTGTTCTACCCAGAAAAAGATCGGGATGGAAAAAATGTTTGCCGCAGAAAATATTGATTACTCCGGAAGGAATGCATTGGCAAGTTGTCAATGACAAAAGGCCACCAAGATATCACGAGTTACCTACTACCGGAAAAGGGTCGAGCTAATGACCTAAAACAAGCATCATCGGGATGGTAACCGATGGATTATTTTTGTTGTTTATTTTATTTTATTTTATAATATTTTATTTTATTTTTATTTATTTATTTACTTACTATTATTATTATTATTATGTGCTAACTTTGTTTTATAGATATACAAAAATAAGAGAAAATACAATAAAAATGGTGAACAGTGGTTAGCACGGCCGTGCTCTATGCCTTGGAGCGGCCGTGCAGTTCATATCGAGTTTGAATGAGTTGACTCAGTTGAAGGGCACGACCGTGCAGGCCGCCTGGGAAGTTGTGTCATTTCAAGTCAAAAGACCTGACTTCTCCCTCTCTTCCACATTCATTTCATCTTCTTCCTCTCTCTCTCTCAAAACCTCTGCCCCACCCACCTTAAATACCCCTATATCCACCATATATTCCAACAATACAACCTTAATCCTCCACAAATCCATCAGTCAAACACCTTCCCATCACCAAAATCATCCCAAAACCCTCCTAAAACCCCAATTCTGAAAATCCCAAATCTTCACCCATTTCAAAAGATTGAAGGGATTACTTTGGATTTAAAGTGCAAGGTGGAAGCTTTTGGGCATCTTGTGGCTGTGCAACAAGAATTTCAAGGTCTTGATCATCAATTTCTTCGGGTAAAATTTTCTCACTTCTCTTGTTTTTAATTTCTTGGGTTTTGATAAAATGGCTTCCAAAGGGAAAGGAAAGGCCACAGAAAGGGTTTCAAAAAAATCTCAGAAGGAACCAGCCTCTACCTCCAACCTAAACCCAACCCTCAATAGCTTGGGGATTGAATTTAGGAGTGCTTCGGAAACGGCACGGTTCACCTCCCTTCGTTCCAAAAGAATAAGGCCAACCCAATTCCCTGATAGACATGCCCTTAGATCTTTGGGAATTTATGGAGATGTTTTATCATTGCATATGGGGTTAAGATCCGAGGGAATTCTTCAATTGCATGAAAAGACTTATGAAAGACTTACCCTAGAATTTTTGTGTACAATGAAGAGGAGGATTACAGAGGAAACTTGTAGGAAAACTGGAAAGTCTTACAATCAGTTCCATATCAACTTTCGCCTTTGAGGAAGAGAGCTTCATCTTACCTCCTTTGATATTAGCAAAATTTTGGGATGGCCCTTTTATACCGAAACTAGTGCTGATATTCCCGTTGAATTTAGGGAGGATGTATTTTGGAATCAAATAATGGGACTTCCCTCTTTTAAATCCCGAAACGCCAAAGCCTCCTCCATTATTCACCCGTCCCTTCGCCTCTTGCACATAATCTATGCTTGTACAATATTTTCTAGGGAAGATAAGGGAACGGTTAATAGGAAAGAATTATTTTTGTTATGGTGTTTTGTTTGGGAGAATAGGAGAATAAACATTTGCAATTTTCTCCTCGAATTGATTGGTGATATTATTTCCCCGACCTACAATGGAGAAATTCATATAAGGGGAATTGTGACATTGTTTGCCAAGCATTTTGAATTTGTGGTGCCCGATGATTGGATTGAGGTTAGGGGATCAACGAAATTGGACATTTCAACCCTTCGGACTATGCAGCTTATTTCAGAGAGGGGGCATAGAGAGTACAATTGGTTAGTAGGGGCAGGAAAAATGCCCTATATTGTACTCCCAAGCAATAATCTACGCTCCGTCCAAATCAGACAACCCGAGACTTGGACCTTTCCAAATGCTTTGATTCAAGAAGAAGGCCAAGAGGGTCAAGAAGAAGGAGAAGACGAGCAAGCTCCACCAAACCTCAACCAAATGCCACCCGACTTCTACCAACAGCTCAACCAATTGTCCATCCAACAAGCCTAACTACTTCAACAAAACGCACAGATTCTTCAACATCTCAGCCAAATGGATGGTCGTATTCAACATGTCCAAGGAAGAATTGATGACGTTTACAATTATGGGACAAGATATTGGGACAACTTTCCACCACCACCACCATCTCCGTGAGTTTTCTCTTAACCCTCCCTGATTTGACATTGTTCCTTGAAACATTGAGGACAATGTTCATTTCAAGTGTGTGTGTGTGTGTGGGGGGGGGGTTATATATCTATCTTTATTTTACATGCTTTCTAGTTTAAATTTTTCTTTTTAATTTAGTTGCATTTTTCTTTTTAAAAGTATGCATGTCTAGTATATAAAAAAATAAAAAATAATAATATAATCCCTATGATGATCCATATGATTAATCCTTATGCTTGCTATTTGCCCTAGAATAATGCCTTTATCTTTCTTCTCATATTTTCTATAAACTTAGAAATTAATAAAAAGAAAAATATAGGAATATTTTTAGGAAGTAAATTAAAGCCTCATAAGTTAATATAGCAATATATAGGGTTTTGTCAAGAAAAGCATTTGTTTAGTTAGATTGAATCCTTATTGATCATCTTTAAATCACTTGATTTTTATTTTGTGGAAAATTTTGAGAAAAAATTATTTCTTTAAATGTACATTTCAAATATAATTGATGTTTATTCTCTTATTAGAAACATTTATATTATTTTGCATCCCTTGAATCACACCCTTTCATAAAAATCCCATTTTTCCATTTCCACTAATCAAGTCAAGGCTAAAACATTCTATCTTATTGCTAAAGAGTGACTTTGTCACCAATTCTTAAAAGCAAAAAGAAATTTATTACTTCCTAAGTAACTCGGGGTACGGCGTTCGCTACGACGATGCTTCCTTGCCAAATGGAAGTAATATTCAAAGTATTCTTGATCTAAGTATTAGAAACATGGGGTTCGCAGCCACAATGTCTCCTACTTGAAAAGATCAGAAATTACTTAAAGTCTTTTGCAAATTTAACACGTACAAAAATAAGATAATTTGTTAAGCCTTGATGAGATTTTCCACTATCATCATCCATTTTCCACCCTTGTGATTCAAAAATGCAATTTAAATCCATGAATGCTTCTAGTTTGTGAATAAGTGTTCATACTTTTATTTGTACATTTTAAGCAATGAAGTCATTTTCTCAAAAATCACTCTAAAGAGTGAAGCTTTTATTTTACCAAGTTTATGATCCAAGATTAATCCTTCTATCTAGCATGCTTTGTTTGATCAATTCCTATATATTCTATGTTAGCTTATTGTCTTAAATTTACTCCTTTGAAATATCCCCTAAGAACTTCTTTCTTATAATTTTTAAAGGTATGAAAAATATGAATAGAAAGATAAAGGCAATATTCAAAAGCAATAGGCTTGCTACAATAATTTTTCTGAGGGATCATTCTCATTTTTATTTTTGCATTCTTTTCTCCCTCTCCATGTCTCTATCCTAATCTTGCTTGGGGACAAGCAAGAGCTTAGTGTAGGGGAGTTTGATAAGTGACTATTATATAGTCATTTATCCTATATTTTCATAATCATTTCCATAGTTTTATTGTCATTTATATTGCATTTAGTTTATTTTTAGCTTCTTTTGTTATATACCTTCGATTTTACGCTTTTTGGTATATATTGAACTCTTAGACAGGTTTTTAGAGTTTATTTATGATCAATGGATGCTTGGGATATCCTAGTGCAAAGTCATGGAAGAACAAACAAACAAAATCAAGCAAAACAGGCCAAAACCAGCCAGAGCGGCCGTGCTCTTGCAAGGGGAGCGGCCGTGCACTTGGCCCTTGACAGGTCAATTTTTGCCCCAAATCCCAGAGCGCCCGAGGCTTGACAAATGGAGTGGCCGAGCAAACCTAGGTAGAGCGGCCGTGCAGCCAACAAGGAAACGGCCATGCCAAATGCCCAGTTCAAACCAAGAATTGACGCCAAGGAGGAGCGGTCGTGCAACTCCCTTAGCTCGGCCGTGCAAATGGCACCTGCAGAAGTAAAAGGCACCTTTCAATGGCACCACTTTGAAGTGTCTCCTCCATATTATAAATAGACCAATTGTAATCAGTCTAGAGATATAGAAAATATCAGGAACCATCAAAGAGTAGTATACAAAAGTTGAGAAATACATTATATACAATTCTTTACCATTATTTCCAAAGTATTTGAAGATTCAAATATACATTGTTCTTGAAGTACTCTTTGGAAGGAAGCAATACAAATTTCAAGTATTATTCCAGCCATCATCTCTTTATAATCATAAGTTCTTCTTCTCTTACTCTTACTCTTTTCTTATCATTTTATGTTTATTTACTTATAATGGCTAGTGAGTAATCCCCCTTGTTCTTGGAGTTGGAAAATCAAAACGCCTCTTATTCATCATCTAAACAATTTCTTTATATCAATCTCAAAATGAATTACATTTTGGAGACGTCCAACTTGTATGATTCAGTCGATCGAGAGAAGTACCTAGCGGAGAATCTCGATTGACGGAACCATATAAATAAACTAGGTTTCAATGATCACGAGAGTAGTTCAATGGCCTAGGGATGTTCCTTGAATGGAAAGTGCGTTGACTTTCGATCTTAATGGATCCTTACTAATTATGGTCATCTAGAGATAAGCCGGAATGTCCGTTTGTGACAGGGCGGGAGTACCATAAATGGAAATCTCAAAAAGATAGGGCATAATTAGTGAAGGATACAACGCTACTGCCTTGACCGTGAGAAGTAGTGTAAGCCTAACGTACCATCCTTGATTTTTATGAAAACCTATATTTTCTAAGACATGACTATATGATGAATATTTGGCTAAATGATTTTCAATCCCGAGAATGTTTCATTTATAAGAGTTTTATTTAAGTATTTCCATGGGTATGTTCTATTCTTTTCCTAAATCAATCTTTATTTCCCCCAATCTCTTTTATTGTAGTAAAAACAATTTCATCCCAAAGTAAACTCTGTCTCTATGGGATCGACTCGTACTTGCACCCGCTATATTTCAATAGCCCGTGCGCTTGCGAATTTTAAAATAAACCGTTAGGTATCGACCGAACAGATACCCCACTAGGAGAGCCACTCACTCCAACAGTGTAGCTGATGGTATGGGTTTGCAAGATGGGAGAAGAGTGAAGAGGCCCATGCCTAACCAAGGGGTAAGCCAGTAGGTGAAAGGGGTCCAAACGGGTCGAACAGCTGCAAGCGACATGGCAGGTCCCTCAGCTTCTCACCTTAGTAGGAAAGAGTTTTTGCTAGAGCGAGATAGATTGTTGCAAAGCTTGCTTGAGGTACAAAACGAGTTACTCGAGCCACCTGAGTCTCCTAAAAAGGATGACAGAAGATCGCAAAGGGTAGCTCCGTTGCTCACTTCTCATAGACGGGCTAACGGAGGTCCTAGACCATCCGGTGAAGAAAGGATGAATGAAATGCCTCCCCCCACCCACATTTCAGTAGAAAAGACTGGAGACCTAAAGGATAGGATTAACCAGCAAAGGGAACAAGAGGCCGACTAAGTTCTGAGGAGGCAACTCGAAGCTGACATGGCTCAGCGTAGGTCGCCCCAAAGGGGAGAGAGGTCGTTACCCCATCATGAAAGGAGAGAAATGACTCCCCCAAGGAATGAGAGACATAGGATCCTTTCTAGAAGGGAACCCCACCGGGAGGAGAGACAAAAGTCTAACTCTATCTCCCATTAAAGAAGCGACATGGATGTTAGGGAGCTTATCAACTTAAAAGGAAGATTGGATGATATGGAGGCAGATAGGAAAGCAACCAATAGGAAGGTCGAACGAAATAATTGTACTATTCAACCTTTGGACAAAGACATGCTTGATAAAGGCCCACCTGCAGGGTTCAAGTTGCCAATGTTGGAAAAGTATTCAGGCACAACCAATGCCTTGAATCATATGCAGCACTTTGAGGCCACCATGTGTTTGGTCTCTTCTGAGGATGACGTGCTATGTAAGGCATTAACCAGCACCTTCACAGGTGCATCACTGACTTAGTTCCGTTGTCTTTCCACTTGTTGCATCACCTCATGGAGCTATATGAGGAGAAAGTTCCTAGAGCGGTTTTTTACAGAGGGAGCTCATAAGAAAACAGTCACTAACCTAAACAACATGACTCAGGGTAAGGTAGAGAGTACTATGAGTTACTTCACCAGATTCAAAGAGTTGGTCGACCAGATTGAGGAAGACTTTACAAATAGGGAGGACATCATCTGCTTTAGGAATGGAGTGTCCTCTCCTGATCTGGATTATGAGCTCCAGGTATGGAGGGCGACCATGAGGAAGGAGTTGTTTGAGAGGGCCTATGATGTGGCCATGGATGAGGAACGAAAGGAAATAAAGAAGGACAAAGGCTCCAAACATTCAGAAGCTGGTGAGTCGACAAAGGTGGGACAGGCAAAGAGCGACAATAACAAAGGGAAGAATAGGACAAGGGCGACTGAAAGGGTCCTTAAAAACTTCACTCCCCTTACGGTTAGTCAACATAAATCATGAACACCATCGACCTAGGTCCATATGCACCAATGACTACTCAAAATAAATTTAGAAGGGATAATGGTAGGTACTGCGAGTATCACAAGGACACCAGGCACACCATGGAAGAGTGAATGAGCTTGGAAAAGATCATCCAAAAGTGGGTGAATGAAGGAAGGTTGGATAGGTTTGTGAAGGGAGATCGTCCTGCAGGAGGAGATCGACCTACAAGGGGTGTACCTGAGCCAAGGCAACCAAGGTTAAATTTGGGCATAATTGCTGAAGAGACAAGCAACACGACGCTCAAGTACAAGATATTCCAACTGAGTAAAGCTCCATATGTGCCCCCTAGAAGTTGTGTTCTGTAGGAAGTGATCAGTTTCTATCCTTACGAGCTAGCGGCCAACATGGTTGCGAGAGAACAAATATTGGTGATTCTAGGGCTCATTGATGACTGCACGTCTAGCAGAATCTTGGTCGACACGGGGGCCTGCAAAGACATCATATACTACAAAACCTTTCTGGACATGGGTTTGACAGAAGCCAGGTTATCGTCTTACTCAGGTCGGCTAGAGGGTTCACCAATCACAGGGTTGACACTAAGGGCCAGATTGAGCTTGAGATGGACATCGGACAACATCCCTTGAGGACCACAACTAAGGTAACATTTATAGTAATTGGTGTTATAAGTGATTACCATGCTATACTGGGTATACCTGGTCAGGTCGCTCTAGGAATGGTGCCCTCCTGAAATTACCCAAGATTTCGCGTGGGGCGCGAAACGCGGTTGTCTTTCGCGGAGGGTTGGTGTCTGAGACCTCGCTTCATGGGAAGGAAAAAATGAGGAGTCGCCACGCGGTTTTTGTATTTTGAGCCCAAACGTTGAGAAACGGCTATTGAAAATGGTGTCGTTTTTATTGGTAGCAAAAACTTAGGAAAAGGCTTTGAAAATGGGGATCATTTTTATTGGCAGTAAAAACGAGTAAAAAGCATTTTTGTACCAGAGATTGTTAGGTTCGGAGGTCAGGTTACGTTTCGGGTAGAGTATTACGAGATCGCCCGAAACGCCTCGCATGACGAGTCTTTCTACCTTTCTCGAAAACGTGTGTGTGTGTGTGTGTTTTTTGAAATGGGGCTTGAATGACAAGCTTAATCTTGGTTTGAATGTCAAACGTTGATTAGGTGACTTTGTTTGAAAAGACGAGCGTTTGAATGACAAACGTCGGTTTTGAGTTGAAATGAGCGTTTGCGTGGCAAACGTCGATTTTGAGTTTGAAATGAGCGTTTGCGTGGCAAACGTCGACTTTGAGTTTGAAATGAGCGTTTGCGTGGCAAACGTCGACTTTGAGTTGAAAAGGAGTTCGAAGGTCGAACTCCGGTTTTTTGAACCGGGCGAGTCATTGTTAACGATTTTTACGGGAAAAATGCGTATTAAATGATTTGAAATGTCAAATGGCGGCTTTTAGTTTGAAGATGAGCGTTTGGAGGCCAAACGTCATGTCGTGAGTTTTGAAAGAGAGTTCGACGGACGAACTCCGGTTTTGAACCGGGCATTACATTGTTAACGATTTTTACGGGAAAAATGCGTTTTAAATGATATGCGATCAACGAATCGGGTTTCGACTCGGACTTTGAAAAGTAAATACTATCACGATCCAAACGGGTCGGACTTGTAAATGACAGTATTTAAAGCAGTGTCAACGGAATCAAACGATCCGGAATCGTAAATGACGATCAACGAGGCCAATCGGCTCGGATTTGTAAATGACGATCAATGAGGCCAATCGGCTCGGATTTGTAAATGACAGAAATTAAATGACGATCAACGGATCGATCGATCCGGAATTGGTAAATGACGATAAAAGTAAACGGAACGGGGTCGGAACGCCGTTTACTTCTCTTACGGAAAGAGAAGAGGATCGATGGGCTAAAACGTATCGGACCCCGTTAGACGGAGGCGTCTACATTTTGATAATGTTGTTCGAAACGGTTGTAGCGACTGGCGCGTAAACTGAGACGGAACGAAAGATTTAGAGAGAGGGAGTTATACCTATGGCTAGGGTCGACTCCTTTGGCTCGGAAGGTGTGTACGGGACACGGAAAGTAGTTCGAAAGGTTGTTTCGAAGTAGTAAGGGGCATATTTGATCGAAATACGAAGGTTTCACGCGAATCGAGACAGAACGGGAGCTCGGAAGGGGTGTAAACCAGTTTGGGCCGTGAGGATGGTAAAATTTTGGGGTAAAAATTCTCCCCTTTTGGCTTTGACAGCCATTTCTATTTATAGGTGAAAAATGCAGTAGGAGTCCGGACGGACTTTGCCTGAATCCAGGGGGTTTTGTGGTATTTTGAGAATTTGGAGGACTTGCTGGCAATTTCAGAAAATGTGCACAGGGAGTCCGGCCGGACTTGGCTTGCAAATCAGGGGTCTTTTGGTCTTTTGGCCTTGATTTGTGATTGAAGAGTGACTAGAGGGAGGTGGCCTGGCTGCCACGTGCCCTCTGAGTCACCAGCCATGTGGGAGTTTGTTCCCCGGTCCCAGTTTTGTCCGTTTTTTAAAATAACAGTCCGAAAAATGTCAGAAATGCCCCGGAAAGTGCCGGAAAGTGCGTTTTTCCGGGAAAGACGTACTTTTACACGTGATGACACGTGTTAAGTACGGTTCGACGTCGGAATGCACGGGGCAGTCCCGGGACGTCTCATTGGCACGGCAACGGGGAGTTTAACGAGTTCCGGTTAACCTGGAGTGGGCCAGTTAACGGATTTCGGTTAACTTTCTGACGGACTTGGACGATCCGAATTTGGGTACTTACAATTAGCCCCTCAGCGACGTCACTTCCGAAGGAGGTGGGGTCGTTGAAAAAGATAAGGATCCAAATCGGGATGCCTTACTTTGAAAGAGACCTGGGCGGTCAGCTGGCTGGACCCTTAGCGAAAAGGATTCCTACGTATCCCGAGCGGGAATCAAGCCGATCATAGTTCGAAAGGGGGCAAGGGCCACGCATGGGGACCTTGACTTGAGCGAGACATGTTAGGAGGCGTCTAAACCTGAATGAGACCATTCGTGAGGTACCTGTACCTGAATGGAGACTGTTAGGAGGCGTCTGAACCTGGGACTTCTGAAACCTTCGAGGGCGTGTGGCGCCTCAAACCGGAGTTGCTGAATCATACGAGGGCGTGTGGCGCCTCAAACCGGAGTTGCGAGGATACATTTATCCTGTGACGAAGGCGTTCGTGCCTTGGGTGCTGGGCTTATTGCTGTTGCCAGGTTTATCCTGCTGGGGATGAGCATTCGGGCTTACCTTGATGGCCGAAGAGGGATTGTTGTAAGGCGTTCGTGCCTTGGGGTTCAGGCTTATTGCTGTTGCCGGTGAACTGGAACGGTCGGGCTTACGACTGGCGGCCGGGGAGATGAATGTTCACTTGCTGAAGTGAAAAGGTGTTCGGGCTTACGAGGATGGCCGAAGGGGGATTGTTGCAAGGCGTTCGTGCCTTGGGGTTCGGGCTTATTGCTGTTGCTGGTGAGGACGAACAACGAAGGTCTCGATAGGAGAGTGGAGGTCAGACCGCGAAGGTCGGGATTGACTGTTTGAGATCGGACCGTGAAAGGTCCCGGTTGGGAATTGAAATCGGACCGTGAAAGGTCGCGATTAAAGATTGAAATCGGACCGTAAAAGGTCACGATTAAGGATTGAAATCGGACCGTGAAAGGTCGCGATTGAGGATTGAGATCGGACCGTGAAAGGTCGCGATTGAGAATTGAAATCGGACCGTGGAAGGTCGCGATTAAGGATTGAGATCGGACCGTGAAAGGTCGCGATTGAGAATTGAAATCGGACCGTGAAAGGTTGCGATTGAGAATTGAAATCGGACCGTGAAAGGTCGCGATTGAGGATTGAAATCGGACCGTGAAAGGTTGCGATTGAGAATTGAAATCGGACCATGAAAGGTCGCGATTGAGGATTGAAATCGGACCGTGAAAGGTCGCGATTAAGGATTTGAGATCGGACCGTGAAAGGTCGCGATTAAGGATTGGAATCGAACCGTGAAAGGTCGCGATTGAAGGTTTGAAATCGGACCGTGAAAGGTCGCGATTGAGGATTGAAATCGGACCGTGAAAGGTCGCGATTGAAGGATTGGAATCGGACCGTGAAAGGTCGCGATTAAGGATTGAAATCGGACCGTGAAAGGTCGCGATTAAGGATTGAAATCGGACCGTGAAAGGTCGCGATTGAGGATTTGAGTAATGGTGAAAACCATTAGGAATTTTAACGTCTGGAGACGAGCGTTAGTGAAAACTAACTGGGAATTTATCCTCGGGGAATGGGGCGTTAGAAATGTCTAACTGGGGAAATTTTATACTTTTGGGGGGGGGGCCAAAAGAGGTAAAATTGGAACTGCATAAAGCTGAGGGACCAAAGTGGCAAATATTTTTCTGGTGCAGTAAGAGTCCGGCCGAACTTTTACTGAATTTGACCATGTCCTTTTCAGCGCCGAGGCCGAGGAAGGAGAGGCCATTTTCTGCCATAAATTCCGACGAGGAGGAGAGAAAGGAGGAGAGAAAATCCGACCCAAATTGCAAGGTTTGCTCGTATTTGTGAAGGAAAATCGCTATGGAAGGTGATTTGGGACCAATGGCTCGCCACGGAAGGACCGATGACGAAAGAACTCGATTGGTTCGGACCATTCGAACCATTGTGCATCCATTGAATCCGGCGGAGTTTTATCCGGCGAGGGATAGACACAACTCCAAGGATGGGATCAAGAGACAAGTAAGCTTCCTACAAATTCCATTAATTTTAAGAATGTGCATTCTTTAAATGTTATAAATTTGTTTAGGAATGAACTTAGGGATTTTGGTGCTTGAATTGGGGCTTTTGACTTTGCCATGAATTGTTGTCGAAATTGACTAGGATGTAGTTCAATTGACGCTATGGGTGGATGACATAAAAATTTTGGTTGCAAAATTCCATGTCTAGATGCATTTTCCAAAATTAAAGTAGCTTTAATTCGGGACGGAGTAAATTTTCGAAATGTTCGAAAGAGATTTGAAAGTTCCGGTTTAAACGGAGTTTTCGAAAGATTTTGAAAGTTCCGGATTCGACGGAGTTTTCGAAAGATTTTGAAAGTTCCGGATTCGACGGAGTTTTCAAAATGTTTTGAAAGTTCCGAATTCGACGGAGTTTTCAAAATGTTTTGAAAGTTCCGGATTCGACGGAGTTTTCGAAATGAGGGGAATATACGTAGGAAATGAATGAGAACCGTATCTGCATTGCATCCTTTTGACATGCGTTGGTGCATTCTGTTGACGTTGCTTCTGTCTTGTTTGTCCATAGGGACAGGACGGTTAATACCCACAACCAGAAGAGTCGGGGTGCTTTTGAGGCGGTGCGAGCATTGTGGGATATTATCCCGAACGTGGCTCGAGAGGGAGAGAGGAGTCTGCGGCAGCTGGTGCTTGACTCCGGATTGGCTGGGTTCATCAGTGCTATGGCTGCGACAGCTGATACGCCGAGGGCCAGGTCCATGTATGTTGGTTTGAGCGAGTATTGGTGGGATACGACCCACACTTTCCATTTTAGATGGGGGGAGGCGACGGTGACTCCCACGGATTTTGCCGCTATCACTGGGTTGCCGACTTATGGCAACACGCCGGTGTGGGTTGATGGTTACACCCCTGAGCAGCTTGTCTCGGGCTGCCGGGTTTTGATATTACCGATGCCAGGGGCTTAGGCATTCGGTACAGCCGATGGAGAGGCATCTGAGGCGGGTGTCGCCGCTATCTCTGGGCTCTGATCCTTGAGGATGACCGTGGAGCCCCGGCTCGAGGGTTCCTTTGGTTTGCGCCGTCGGCCGACTTTGTTCCCGACTTATGACACGTCCTGTCACTTCCCTTTGCTCGGGTCGCTGATAGACTTGGATGCCGTGAGGGGGTTTGCGTGGGGGGAGGCTGGACTGGCCGAGCTCTATCATTCCCTGTTCAGATTGCTAGCGAGACTACATGGCGGCGGAAGCTCCTGGTGGGACTTCACTGCGATGCCATGTATTTGGGGGAGCGGGTGACTCGTCAGCATAGGCCGGGGTCCCTTCCTTTGGTGCCGGTGGATCCTCCTATGTACATGCAGCATCCCCGGGAGATGCCGATAGAGGAGCTGGAGGGGTACATACAGGGCGTGTACTACACCGAGTACATCATAGCGGGGGCCACCTATGATGTTTTCTTGAGGATGAGGCCGAGGAGCCCGCAGGTGCAAAGATAGAGAGGGCGAGGTCCCCGGAGGTCCTCGAGATTTTCCCGGTCCCACGAGCTAGCTGGGCGTACGAGGGGCTGGATGGTTCGCGCAGGCGACTTGTGATCCCGCTCCCGGCTGAGCCGAGACCACGATACAGGGCTGACCCCAATGCTTCGGTGAGCACCTTTTTGATTTTTTGCATTTGATAGTAGTATTCTGCAAATGTGCATCTGTACTTTCTGCTTATCTTCTGATGACTTTCCTGGTTCGCAGGTGTCTGGCCATACGTACAATGACGCCATGAGGCTGGTGGACGGGTGGTCCGCCTACGCTAGGAGGCTCGTGGAGTTCATGCGGTGAAGTTCCTGGAGGAGCGTGGATGTCCGTGATCGGGGGCCGTCTAGGCCTAGAGATTCGCCTGCTCCCACAGCTGGTGGGGAGGACTTTATACAGGGGTTCGGCCAGTTCGCGGGCGGAACGACGGGATTTGGAGCTCCTTCTTCTGTGCACTCGGGGCGCGAGAGGGGGGAGTCCTCGAGTTCACGTACTCCGAGGAGGCCTTTTGCCTATTCCCTGGAGGAATTTGGCGAGTTCCTGTTTGCGACGGATCCGGCGGCGGAGCGGTGCGTCGAGTGCACGGATGACGAGAGCAGACTCGAGTAGTCCTATTTTACCGCTTTCTTTCTTTACCGCTTTGTTTAGACAAAATGCATGTATTTGTCAGAACAAATTTGATTTGAACTGTATTTGCAAAAAGGCGCCCGTGGGGCGGAACCTGTACTTCGCATATTTATTATGTGGTCACCTTCTGTTATTTTTGGCAAATAAGGAAGTAGGTTAATCAAAAATAAATAAATGAGAAATGCGCTAAAAATTGAGCGGGTCAAAAATTAAGCATGTATGCACTAATTATTAATTATTTGCACTGTTGCACGAGCCCGGGCTAAGGGATACCGATATTGGTTGAATGAAACCATGGGCAAAGACGCAGATTTCTTAAGGGTGAACAGGAGTTGTTTGGAAATGTTTCCAATTTAGGGAGCTGGTCAGCAGAGTTGACCAAGTCATCTGCAGAGGGAGTCCCACGGACTTGGAATGAATTTCCAGATTCTTTAAATTGCGCTTGACTTTGCAATTGGTTAAGAAACCGCGCATAGTTTTTGATCATTCTTTGAATTCTCTCAAACTTCCAAGGTTCCCTTCATTTTTATGGCTCCTTTCCCAAGTTATCGTCTCGGATGCAAGAGCGATATTTGGACAACTTTCAGCCGTGGGTACGGAACCACACGAGGCGTAACAAAGGGTTTTTCGAAGGCCGTTACGGGATTAAATCTGTTTGGGCTTTGAAGGAGATCATGCCAGATTGGGATCTTTGAGAGCCGCATCTCGCTTCGGGACGTACGGAGGAATGTGTACAGCCTTTTTCGTACAACGAAATCACCCCTACGTTTGAATATTTCCGGCCATTCTAGGAGGACCTGAGACGGAAATGCTAGTTCTTCCGTATGCTGGTGGCATGGCCACCGTTGAGAAGCTAGTGTCTTTGTTTGGTATCTCGGCCGGAGAAGCATACGGGATGCCGATACAGATACCGATTACGTTGACATTTTGGGACCGCCCGAAAGATTTGCCGGAGCCGAGGGGAGCGTCTTTTCATGGGACGCGTTTGCTCAGTGCGTGATTGCTACTCGTTCACATTCACGTCTTCGGGTGTGTGCCATCACAACAGTAATCGGACCTCGTGAGGCAGTCGGGAGTGGGGGAGACATCGTGCCGCCGGGTCTTGGGCGAGACGTTCCCGGGCATAGGTCGGATGGCGACCGGTAGCCGATACATGTGGGGAGGGAGTCCCGCTATGCTTACCATGTGGTTGAGGGAGAGGCTACGGATGATGCCCGAGGTGCCAATGTCTTGTGACGCTTGGTCCTTCTCTCGACGTCCTTCCGGTGATAGGGGCGATTAGCCGAGCCGGAACTCGGATGGCCGACTTCGCACGCATCACTTGCGATGGTGGGTTCCCCATTGGAAGTTACAGACTTGTAGGACCACTCAGAGGGTCCGTTGGTTGTCGAGTGCCGGGGCCGTCTCGCACGTCTTTCTATATTCCATCATTGGTTCTGCACAAGACGGGCCGGAGCAGTGCCACCGATCGACCGAGTTATGCCGCTACCTTTGAGGTGGGATCTCTCGCGGATGGAAGATCCTTCGACGCTATTGCCGATCACCCGGTGGTGGCAATACACGTCCTTTCCCGCCAGGGTTCTCTTTCACCGGAGAGAGGGCATTGTTCGTCGACGCAGATTCGAACCGGTACGAAGAGTGTATAGGGGAGACACAGATGGCTATCTTGTGGAGACGGAGTGAGCTGTTGGGTGCCGATCACCCGGACAGCTCGACCTTGAGGAGGACCGAAGCAAGGGCTAACCCCTGGGAATCGTATCGGGCGATGCCATGGCTGATTATGAGACAAGTGCTGATCGGGAGGCCAATCAAAGCACCGCGATGATGGCTCGAAGCGAGGCGGCTCGAGACAGAGCTAGAGAAAGGGCCGCGTTGATGTACAGTGGTTGACGGAGGCGTCGGGAAGAGTCCCCGAGCTGTAGAAGGCCTACCGGAATTTTTCCCGCGAAGGTGAAGAACACTCGCGGGGAAAAGGGAAGGGGAAGAAGGATGAAGGACCTAGTACGGGAAACTAGGTTGACCTTGCCGTCCGCAGTATCCACCCATTGTCATTGCGTACACATTAATTGATTAATGTTTTATTGTAGTTTTGGTAGCGTGTAGCGAGTCAAGAGTTGACCGTGCTTGAACTCATCAAAGAATGTTTTAACCGTTATGAATTTGTAGGTTAAATGAAAAGAGTTTTTCGAAACACAAGCAATTGATGCTTATTATTTTTTTTTGTTTTTTAGACCGAACCAATGATGGGCCGCCACGTTCCCTTTACAATTGGACTAAGGGGCTCAGGTCACCGTAGTTTGACACTTTAGGTGAATTTGAGAAAAACAAAGACAAAAGAAGTGCGACTCGTTTTTACCCGGATCATTAGCGGGAATGTATCCAAATGGGTATTACTCTTTAGCACTTTAATTTACCGAGGGGGACGGTGTATGGGGAAGGTGAGTTGACTCGTGCTCTTCCTCAAATGAAGTATTCGCGGAGCTTGCTTCCGTTCACTGGGTTAACGAAAGGGTTTCCGTCCAAGTATGCTAGCTTCATGGCTCCTCCGGAGAAGATTCTTTGTACCACGAACGGTCCTATCCAGGTAGGCTCCCACTTTCCGAGGGGATTGGTCCGCGTAGGAGGCTTTTCCTTTAGCACCAAGTCGCCTTCTCGATGTCTCGTATCTTGACTTTCTTATCGAATGCTCGGGCCATTCTCGCTTGGTAGGCTCGAGTATGTTCCATGGCTTTCAATCCGCGCTCGTCGAGTAGAGCAAGTTCGTCGTGACGGCCCGTAGCCATTCGACTTCATTGATCCCGTTTTCCAAGAGGACTCTGAGGGATGGAATTTCCAATTCCACGGGCAACATCGCTTCCATTCCGTAGGTAAGCGCGAACGAGTCTCCCCGTGGCGGTTCCTGACCGACGTTCGTATCCCCGCAGGGCTAAATGTAGCTTTTCGCGCTCCCGACCTCCGGTGGTCATCTTTCCGATTATCATGGCGAGAGTTTTGTTGGCCGCCTCTACCGCACCATTGGTTTGTGGTCTCGTAAGGAGAAGACTTGTGACGTGTGACTCGAATTCGGCCGCAGAGTTGGTCACAATCTCCTTCAAGTGAGTCCCATTGTCGGAGATGATCTCGCTGGGCACTCCGTATCGGCACATGATGTTCTCTCGGATGAACTCGGCCACCTTCTTAGAATTTAGTACCTTGTACGATCCGGCTTCTACCCATTTGGTGAAGTAGTGATCGCGACTAAAATGAACTCGTGACCATTGCTCCTCGGAGGAGTGATCTTGCCGATGACGTCGATTCCCATGTGGCGAAAGGCCATGGCGTAGTCATGCAATAGAGTTCGTGAGGTGGGATGTGATTGAGGTTGGAGAACCGTTGACATTTGTCGCAGCTCTTCTGACGAACTGGATGCGCCCGTTTCCATTGATATCCAATAGTATCCCATATGGAGAATGATCTCGTGTCAATGCTCGGGCGTTCATGTGCGGACCGCAGTTCCGTTGTGAACTTCGCTCATTAGCTCGCCGGCTTTTCTTTGTTTACACACCGAAGGAGCGCCTCGTGGCGCTTCTTGTACAACATACCCCTGCAATGACGAAATGGGATGCCAGCGTTTTAATGCCATCATGTTTTTGGCTTTGATCCCTTCTTTGTATTTTCCATCTTCATTTGTGAAGGAAGCTTCTCCGCTTTGGAGGTACCGGTAACTGATTGTACTGTGGTTCGTCGATCGTTTCTTTTTCTTTTTCGATCTCACAAAGAATAGGCGGGTGTTTCCCGTCCGCCTATTCTCGAGGGGTTTTACCGCTTTCCCATCGGGAATTTCGACAAGAGAGGCGAGGGTTGCTGTATGCCTCGCGAAGCGGTTCCCGTCTCTTGGCAAATAGTGAAAAGAGATGTCCTTGAACCGAGCAATGAGCTCCTCCATGTACGAGTGGTACTTCTGAAGGCCAGAATCTACCGTCTTCCATTTGTTGGACACTTGATTGATGATCAATGCCGAGTCTCCATATACATCCAGCCTCCGAGATGTTGCGCCGAGGGCGGCTTCCAAACCTCGCCGCACAAGCCAGATTCTCGCCGCATTGTTGGTTGCTTCGAAATTCAGCTTTGACGGCTATGGGAGTATGCTCGTCCCTGGGATCGACAAGGAGCATTCCAATGCCATTCCCCTTCTTGTTGGCTGCCCCATCGAAGAAGAGTTGCCGCGGTTTGCGCTGTCAAGTGAAAAGATTCCGTCGTCCGGAAATTGCGGATCGTGACCCTTAGGTTCACTGCCGGGAAGTCGGGCAAGCCGGTCCGCTGGCGACTCTACCCTTTATTGATTTTCTCGACCATGTACTTGATGTCGAACTCACCAGAAGAATGACCACTTGGCTAGCCGCATTGACAGGGATGGCTTGTCAAAGAGATATCTGACGGGGTCCACTTTGGAGACCAGGAGCACCGAATGCGACCGCATGTAGTGTTTCGCTTCCGACTACCCATACCAAGGCGGTACAAGTTTTCTCGATGCCGAGTAGCCGAGTTCACTTCCTTGAAGCTTCCTGGCTACGAAGTAGATTGCATGCTCAACCTTGGAATCTTTCTCGTTCTTGTGCCGCATTGCTCCGATTGACGTGTCTCATCGTCGATACAGTGAGTAGTGGCTTGTCTTCATGTGGCGGGCATGTAATTGGGGGATTAACCAAGTAGGTCTTGATCTTCTCAAAAGCCGTTTTGGCACTCTGAGTCCCATTTGATGTCGGCATTCTTTTTCATCGCTTGAACATGGGCTCGCAGAGAGATGTCAACCGGTTGATGAAGCGATCGATGTAATCAAGTCTTCCCATGAAGCTCTTCACTTCTGTCGTGGTTTGAGGCGGCTTCATGTCGATGATGGCCTTGATCTTCTTGGGATCGACTTCGATACCTCTTTCTCGTAACCATGCACCCCAAGACCTTGCCGCGCTTGACGCCGAAGGTGCACTTTGCCGGTTTAGCCTCATGGAGTGCTTTCTCGAGTCTCGTTGAAGAACTTTCTCGCATCTCGTCATGTGCCGCATGTCCGATCCCCGGAGCGGATGATCATGTCGTCGACATATACTTCGATTTCTTTGTGAATCATGTCATGGAAGAGGGCCAGCTGCAGCTCGCCGGTAAGTAGCCCTTCTTCGTGACCGAACGGCATGACCGTGTAACAGCATGTCCCCCACGGAGTGGTGAAGGCAGCCTTGGCTTGATCCTCCTCGACATTTTGATCTCGGTTGTATCCAGCCGAACCCGTCCACGAAGGACTTTACTTCGAAATTTGCCGTGGTGTCGACCAAAGATGTCGATGTGTTAGGCAAGGGGGAAATCATCTTTAGGGCCGGCCTTGTTGAGATCCCGAAAATCCACACAAAGATTCGACCTTTCCGTTGGCCTTGGTGACCGTCACGATGTTGGAGAGCCAAGTCGGGTACTCAATCACTCGATGAAACCAACTCGAGCATTTTCTCAATTTCTTCTTTTACTTGCAAGGACCACTCGCTTGATCTTGCGCAGCCTTCGTTTGACAGTGCTTGGATTCGGGATCCAGGGAATTCTCGTGCTCCACGATTGAGGGATCGAGTCCTCGGCATGTCCTCGGTATGACCAGTGCGAACACGTCAACATACTCCCGAGGAGGCTTATCGTGGCTTCTTTTTTCGCATCGGCGAAGAAACCGCCCACTCTGTGTCTCTTTAGGCTCTTGCACCGACCTTAGTTCACTTTGGTCATAACCTCTTCGGCAGCTTGGGCCCGGTTGTCCTCTTGGTCAACTACACACTCGAGAACTTCCTTAATGTATTGTTCGTTTAATGTGTCTGCTTCTTTATCAATTGAATTATTAACGTCTTTTAAGTTGTTTGTTAACTTATCGCTGTTGTTAAAGTGGCAATGAGAGGATACTCCGAAAGGTCGACTTTTCATTAAACAAGAACGGGAATACATGATTGGCTACATTATTATAGTCCTCCTCGGCGTAAGGCCGTTGGATGACTCAGAGGACTCGGACTCTGACAAGGACTGACTTAGAGGGTTTGAGACCGGGTTAGTGGAGATGTGGGCGCGGGCCCGCCTTGTCTTCCACTCCGCCCGGCTTGCCCTCGGTCCGGTGAAAGTTACCCAATTCTTCAATGGCATTGCCGGATGCTTGATGAGGGTGCGGGATCGAGAGGCTTGGCTTCGCCGTCCCAATCATGGCAATCATGCTATTGTCGGAGCCCCGTCGATCAAGTTTGGCAACTCCACGACTTCTTCAAATAGACTCGTAGAGCCGGTCCACCGAGAGCATCCTCTATGAATTCCGGTTCCTTCGCTTTGGACTTACCGTCTCGAATGTGGCCTTGGTGGCTGATCCGAACACCTGTTTCCCATGGAGAGTACCTTGAGTTGCTCCTCCAAGTCTCGGGATTCCCTTGAATGTGTACTCGTGCCGGACCGTGGTGGCAGCTTGGTCCAGTAGAGCCGTGATGTCGAGGAACGCTCCCCTTATCGGATTAGCTTTGAGTCCTCTCAAACGCTGAGGTCCCGTGCTAGCTGTTCCATTCTTCCCGTAGTCTTGGTGCCGACTATCCTCGCTTCTTTCTCATCTTCATCGCTTCCGCCGTCGGTCCCCTCGCCCTTCGCCGGCTGCCTTCCGCTCGGGTCCCTCGCTTCGCCAAGGCTTGCTCCCTCGCTCTGGTCCCCGCCCGGCCGCCCGGGTTCCCTGTGAAGTAAATGAGCGAGGTCAAAGCCGTAAGGCCGGAGATTGGGTGCGCCGTCTGAGGTTCCCCTTTACGGGCCGTCGCTTGGTGCGGGCGAGCCTTTGTCTTCCTTGATGTCGCCCGGTGTTGGCACGTAGCCAAGCCCCCGGACCGTGGTGTGGTCCTTGACTTCAATAACTTGGTGTTGGCCTTGCAGCCTCTTTGCCGAGCCCCACCCCGGGATGAAGTTCATGAGTTTCATCATCCTCATGGCAGAGGAATCTGATCGTGAGACAGTGGAAGGTCCACGTTGCATATTTGGATCTTGGAGGTCTCCAGAGTGAATCCAGTTAATGGCATGTCGTCATTATGCTTGGATTTCTAACACCGGAATGTCGTTGGTGCCGGTCCCCTGCGGTGACGCCGTCGCCGTAGATCGTGGTTAGCTCGCTGCCTTGCATGAACTTAAGGCACCGATGAAGGGTGGATGCCACGCCATTGATTTGATGCAGCCAGTGGACGCCCCAGATGGCCGTGAAAGTGATTGGAATGTCCAACACTTGGAATTCGGTGGGGATCACCCGTGCCGAACCGTATGTTAAGAGTAGCAACCCCGAGAACCGTACGGAAGTAGAGTCATAGGCCTTGACAAAGGTGGACTCAAGGCTTAAGATCTGTGGGCTTGATGTCAAGCAGTCCATCATCTTGGCGGGCAAGACATTCATTCCGGAACCTCCGTCTACCAACACGCGGGAAGGCGACGCTCGTCCACTGGATCGTGATGTAGAGCGGCTCATTGTGATCAGCCCCAAATTTTGGAAGGTCCAAATCGTGAAGGTGATAATGTTGCCATAGTGGATGTTGCCGATCATCCGAATGACTTCATCCGGGGTTGCTGGCCCACGGGGACCATGGTACGGGCCAGTGCTTTCCTCTAGCTTGAGCTTGTGAGGATGAGAAGAGGTGAGCAGAGACCAAAGGGAAATGTTCGCCCGAGTCCGCTTGAGCCGAGTGAGGATCGGGTCCTCTTTCAAGGAATTTGCATCTTCGGGCCGGCCGGATTGCAATTCGCCCGTCGGCTTTTGGTGGCCTTAGGTGGTAATGCATGGATTTGACCCGATCGGGTTAGACGCCGACATCAGTTTGGTCCCTTCGAACAGCCGCTTCCGAAGTTGAGCCATAGTTAGAGGAGGATTCCTCGTAGCATAGGGCCATATGTCTTCCCTCAACTCATTGATTGTGGGATGAATTCCTGAAGCTTCGGCAGCTTGACGGATTCTCGT
The DNA here is from genome assembly GCA_022495995.1 of Adenophora triphylla var. japonica. NCBI lineage: Eukaryota > Viridiplantae > Streptophyta > Magnoliopsida > Asterales > Campanulaceae > Adenophora > Adenophora triphylla. Next base: position 7,981 of record JAFEMH010007196.1, on the reverse strand, counting down.
CCCAGTGATACCGGCTTGGGTGCCTCTCGCGGGAGGTAGCCTACGCTTGACGCAGCTGTTCGAATGTCGCTGCACAACATGCTTGCCTCGAACCGAATGCGTTGCCGACCCTCCGGGAGGTTGAGAGTTCTCGGCTCAAGCGAACGGTCTCCTTGATCTCTTCACGGTATATCGCGTTCCTTTCCTTCTGCCGAGCATACAGTGGCATTCTCGAGTTGGGTCCGGCGATACTCGTGGTTTGCTAGTTTTCCTCCGCCCGGGCCCAGATCAACCTTCTTGCAAATGGAGCCTGCGTCGAGAGTTAGTGCCTCGCGTTTCTTCCCATGTGAGAATAGCCAAGTTGCTTCTTGAACCGCGTGCGGCGCCTAGGTAAAACCTCCATCGGGGAGAGAGTTTTCTCCTCTCGCTTTATCTCGAGTGGCGGGTATGTCGGAAGGTGAGTACACGGCTTCCCGAACATCTCGCCCATGTGACTCGGTTGCCGCCCCTGATCGCTTTCGTAAACGAATGCCTCGCCCGTGGAATTTCCCGAGTAGTTGCCGAGACGAATTTCCATCTTCCTCTTATTTTTAAATAGACCTTCCTCCCCGAGTTGGCCTTTCAATTTGAGTGCGGAAATGATCCGTTCCCATCCTCCCAGACCCTTGGGAGTCCGGTTTTGTTGACTTCATGCCCGGCTTGAAGAGAATGGTTTCATCGTCTTCGTCGTCGCTTTCACAGAGAACTTGCTTTCCCGGGAAGGTAAGCGCCGGGATTCGCTTCTCTTGCCGTGACGTTCCATCTCCTAGGTCATCGGGACCGTTGACCACCCTTGCCTCGGCAGGGGGTTGGATGAGAACAGACGGTAGTCCGAGAAGTTGCCATGAGCAAAACTCTTGAGGTCGAACCGGTCTAGAGTGGCCTCTAGCTTTCGTCCGAAGCCGCCCGTGACACTTTAAGGGCTTGGTCCCCGTAGGTCTTTCGAGCTTGGTCTTCGTCCCAAAGACGACTTTCTTGGAGCGGCTAGTTCCATGAGGGCTTTCGCGAGAGCTAAGCAAGCCTCCGTAGGCGCGCATCATCTCACTAGTGTCCGTAACCGTGATTACATTCAAATCGCCGAATGGCGGAAACACTTGGATTACGTTGACGAAGGAAGCCTGACCGGGACATTCCATGCGGCCTTCCTTGATCTCGATTACCAAGAAATTCGCCCATATCTGCGTTGATTGACCCCACGGGGGTATTGAATTCTCGCAATGTTGACAGCCTCGTGATCTCGCTCGATCGCCAAGTCTATCGAGCTAGCAATGACCGCGTGATGTCTCAATCCGGCCGTGACGGGCCGGGAGTAGAATCGAACCGGAGCATGTTGATGCCGAGGTGGTCATTTCCTACGCCTGAAGCCGACTCGCCTCAAGGGGAAGACTTTCGCGTATGTTTTCGGTGGCCGCCGAAGCGTTCCCGAGGTTGATCCGACTCGTAGCAGGTGAGGAGCTTGGGTCTCCTTCGCCGTTGCCCTTGGCCTCGGCGGCACTTCGAGGGTATAAGTTTGACCGACGGCACGGGCCGGTTGCCACCGGGCCGGTACTCGGAAGTAGTGATGAGCTCGAGCTCGCTTGGCCAAAGCCTCGTTTACCATGAGCAGCAATGCCGAGGGTGACCTTGGCGTTGCGTAATCCGACGATAAGGACCGGATCCTTGGCCTCATCTGATATCCGGAATAGATGATGTCGACGAAGTCGTCGCCAACCACTTGATCGCAGGGATTCTTCGTCGTGTCAACCAGCTTGCTTCCAACCGTCGGATAGCCGCTTTGTACCGGACGTTGAGCTTGACAATTTCCATGGTATTGGAACCTTGGTCGTAGGTGACCCGACGGAAGGAGTTCCGTCCTCAAAACCGAGCATGTGAATGCAGAGGTCCGCCCGCTGGCCCGCGCGCGTCCTCGACTCCGGAGAGTCCCGATTCATCGTCATCCGACGGTTCAATCCAAACGTAGGGACGTATTGCGTCCGGTTGCGTTTGGCTGAGCAAACTAGGAAAACATCATGCTCTTCGTTGGAGAAGAGGGGTACAACGGGTCGTTTCCTCGTGGAGGACGTCCCATACAACTTTCATGCATTCAAAACGAGAATGACGGTGCTTGCTGACCTTTATCACAAAGATCTCTTCACTGCGGGGCCAGAGAGTTGGTTTGGAGAATGCCGACGAATCTCCGATTGGAGACTCGGGGGTTTATGTGCCCGCATCATGGCGATATTCAGCGTTTCCTTCCACCCGCTCCAAATGTTGGAAACGACAGCTTGAACTTGATGTATCGGACCGCTTCAGTGGTCCGCCCGCTCGAGTACGTTTACATAGTTAGCATCTCCGGACTTTGAGGGATTCGATGAGATTTGCCCCGATAGTCCTTTGGCTGATTCGAAGGAGGTAACCCCGTGCTCGAGCGGACACGCCACATTGCTCGGCTTCGTTTCCTATGAGGAAACTATCCCCTCGGATGACTTCGAGATCTCCCCGCCGGTTAATGAACTTAACACACCGATGGAGAGTGGAAGCTATGGCTTTCATGTGGTGTAGCCAAGGGCGTCCCAAAAGAGCCGTGAACTCGGATGGAATGTCCATCACGTGGAATTTTGTCGGGCACCATTTGGGTTTCGAACTGCAGTTCCAGAGTCACCGTCCCCGTGATGGGACGAGACGAGCCGTCGTAGGCCTCGATAGTCCGAGCCGACGGAATCAGTGGCTTTCATTGATACGGAGGGCTCGCATCATGCCGAGAGGGAGAACATTAACGGCCGACCCGTTATCTACCAATACTCCGGGGAGTGATATGGTGTTGAGCTTGAGAGTGATGTACAGAGCTTCGTTGTGCCCCGAGGCATCTCTCAGAGGTCTTCGTCACGTAACGTGATCATACCGCCATAGGCGTACGGGAGTCGTAGATCTCGCCTCTATCCGTAGAAGGAGAGTCATCCAAACTATCCGTTTCCTGCCTTCCTTCCTCTTGTGAAGGTCAAAGCCTTTGCTGGAACCTCGGATTGTGTTGAGGTTGCCGTGGCGGTTGCCGCCCTTGGTTAGCACATTGATCGAGTGCGAGTGCCAAGCCGACTTTGATCTTCCTTTACCGGTCCGAGCCTCTAAGCCGGACAAATTGAATCTTGGCCGATCCCGCGGGGATTAGGCTTCCGACCGGCAAGATTACCAAGATCCGAGGTATTCCGGTGTCCCGTGGTCCGACTCGGTTTCAGCCGGGACTTTTCGGCTTTCCCACCCCCGTTTGCTCTAAAAGCCGCATGGCCTCGGAGGCAAGGAGGACTGGCCGGAGTACAAGACGTAGTAGTCGAACCTCCCGAAGGTTCTCCGAGTGTACTCTACACCGGTGTCCCCGCCTTCGTATCTTTCTCTCGCTGCCGTTGAGAGGATTTCTTCTTTTGCTTTTCTGAGGATTGCTCCTGACCGCTGGGACTCGTACTGTGCAAAGTGGAGCCACAAACATCGTAGCCGATGTGGACATTAGGAGGAGGATCCAATGAAAGAGGCGGAGAAACCGGTTCTGTGGCACTCTTCTTGGGCACCCACTCAATGGAATTCACGCTGTTATTGTTCTAAAAGGATTCCCGACCGTATCGGGCCCACGGGGGCGCTCCAACTTGCCTTCTTCTATCAAGTTCTCGGATTTCGTATCGTGAACCCCAAACAGCTTGTCGTGGTATGGCCGTGATACCGATGGAAGGCGCAAGATTTGCTCTTGTCCGCATTGGCTACGGGATTCTTGGGTTTGTAATTGGCAACGAGTTTAAGGAGACCCTCCTTGATTAACCCTTCCAAAGATCTTGCTCAAAGGGCATGTCCAACTTGTCGAAGTGTACGGCAGTGCCGCTTCGAGTAGAATTGTTGCTTTGTGGGACCGGGTTTCGTTACCCGACCGTTGTCCCCGATGGATGTAGTCGATGACGTATCTTTCCTTTGCCGGGGCCGGTGCGGGATTGAATGCAACCGCCGAGCGGTATTCGTGATGGGCCGTGGCAAGAGCCAACTTTTCCTTGAGATCCTTCTCGAACCGTGAGCCGGCATTGACCATGGCCCGAGATCCGGGAAGAAATTGTGACTCGATGAGAGTTCTCGATGGACGGCCTTAAGGTGACTCAAGATCCGCATCTGCTCATCTTTGGAGAGTGGCTCCATGATCTCTGAGAGTTTCCACTTCCATCTCTTGTAGAATTCCCCAACACTTTCATCCGCTTTCGCTGGGGTGATTAAGTCCTCGCGACTTGTTTCCCACTCTAAGTTGGATCGGCACTGCCCAGAAGATGTTACCGATCCGTTCCTGTGTGTGGCGATCCGCAGCTTGACCCTCGAAACCATCGTAACGCCGAACTTTGAGCGTATGCCGGGAAGTGGTCGGCCATTTGCCGGAGGGTTGCTCCTTTTGCTCTCATGCCGAGAACGTAGGTGTCGACGTGCGTTTGAGGACATTCGGCTCCGTCGAATCGGTCCATCTCCGCATTCTCGAACTTGGCAGGGAGAGGCGTGACCATTCCCTGATCTCGTGGATTTGAGCATTTCCCGCTTTGAGCCGCCATGGTGGCTTTCTGTGTCTTTCATCCGCTCGACCATCCAGTGCTAAGGTTGGGTCCACAAGTGGTGGACTTTGGAGGCTCGGCGCCGGTGCTACCACGTGAGCGGTAGTGATTGAGGTGGAAGGCTTGGATATATGAGAATATACTGGGAGCCTTTTCGAACCGTATCGGGGTTTGTCCCCTGTTTAGGGATTCGTGTATAGGCAACGGGACGAACCCGGGAGGGTATTGAGGGATATTGGCATCCTCGAGATGGTCCAGCGGTGCGCCGGTGATATTGAGTGATAGGAGTAGCACCGGGCCGGCCAAAAATGACAGGTTGCCCCGAGAGGTGGCAACATGGAGCCTAGGTCGGCCGTTTCCTTGGTTGGAAGGCATCCCGTAAGTTGGCGGGGGAGGAACCCGATTGAAGGTTTGGTGAACTGGTTTCGGGAATCGTCATCCTCGACTGTGACAAAAGTACCGTCCGACTGGGGATAGCCGCTATACCACGCTCATTCAAGCCGTACCACGAAATTCTCGCCGATCTTCTTCGCCTCTTGTGAACCTCTACAAGCCCGGATGGCTTCTTCCAATGTCATATCTCGTTACCGGTGGCGGGGGTCCTTCCCCGTCACGATTTCTCGGAGCTAGACATGTCGGAAATTCTGGCCGAGGGAACCGAGGGAACCGAAGAACCGGCTCCGACGCCGTTACCGTGATCCCGGCAAGGCGCCGACCCGGAAATCCGAACCACTTTCTCGCTCGCCGCAGGAACGAAAGGAAGGGTTTAGGCTTCGGAAAAGGGGATTTGGCTCAAGGTTTTCGGGCTTGTGCAATGTGCGCTATCGATTAATGTTTACTTAAAGCGCGTTTTCTCGTGAGTCCTAATCGGTTGGAAAAGAGCGGGTCTTCTTTTTCGCAACTAATCCTAGAGCTCTAATCGCGGATCTCGTCACTACGCTTATAAGCCCCTCGCTTCCATTGTAGATCATCTTTCTCAGACGGACTATCCCGAGCGAGGTCCGATAAGGCAAGCGAGTTCCACCGACAAAGGAAAAAGTGAACTTAAGGCTAGCCGATCACGCAAACTTTCAACGTGTGTGACGTACGGCCACGGCCGAAGTCAACGTCCTTAAGTTAAGGCGGGATCGTGCCAAAATTTGGGCATGACCTCTCCCGACTCGCTTGTGCGAGAGACCTTAGCTTTTTAGCGTTGGCCAAGTTGTGGCCGGCACGATACATACGGCGAGGTTTGGTGACACGGCATCACATCAACCTTCGGGTATATTTTTCGCAGAGCTCCGCGTCAAAGTCAAGGCCGAAAAGCTCAAGACTTCTGGTCGGGAACGACCTTTGGTCTCAAACTCGAGCTTGACTCGAGCGGGCCCGGCGTGAAAAACATACACTTAGGCTTTATGACACGAGCTAAGCCAAAACCAACCGGGTCTTGGACAAAGTGTGACACAAAGAGCGCATGGCTTACACGGGCTAGGATGGGATGTTTGGGACGACCCCGTGCGCCCGAAAGGTGTCCGGCGCACCAATCGGAGTGCAACCGATAAGGCCATCCCTGGTTAGGGGTCAGAGTGTGCAAGGTACCGAGGCGAAGTGCACGTGAAGTGCGGTGTTCCGAGGCAAAGAAGTGCGCGTAGTGTGCGGTCACTAAAATTCTTTTTCGAGTAAAACAGAGATTTTTTTCGTAATGTGTCTTAAAGAATTTATGATGCACAGCTCAAAAGACAAAGATGAAAATCAAACATGAATGGGGATGCACAAACATAGTATGATTTTGAAAAGTTGACAATGTAATGCCTTTGAAAAAAAAACCGTTCGAGGTTTAAAGGAACTCACACACACGAAAACGAGGAAGGGTAAACGAAAGTTTGACCCACGGAAGGCTTTTTAGAAAACTACGGCAGTTTTGAAAAAGTATCTTTTCCCCAATGAGTCGCTAACCGAAATTACCCGGGATTTCGCGCGGGGCGCGAAACGCGGTTGTCTTTCGCGGAGGGTCAGTGTCTCGAGACCTCGCTTCATGGGAAGGAAAAATGAGGAGTCACCACGCGGTTTTTGTATTTTGAGCCCAAACGTTGAGAAACGGCTATTGAAAATGGTGTCGTTTTTATTGGTAGCAAAAACTTAGGAAAAGGCTTTGAAAATGGGGATCATTTTTATTGGCAAAGAAAAACGAGTAAAAAGCTTTTAGTACCGTAGATTGTTAGGTTCGGAGGTCAAGTTACGTTTCGGTAGAGTATTACGAGATCGCCCGAAACGCCTCGCATGACGCAGTCTTTCTACCTTTCGAAATCGTGTGTGTGTGTGTGTGTTTTGAAATGGGGGCTTGAATGACAAGCTTAATCTTGGTTTGAATGTCAAACGTTGATTAGGTGACTTTGTTTGAAAAGACGAGCGTTTGAATGACAAACGCTCGGTTTTGAGTTTGAAATGAGCGTTTGCGTGGCAAACGTCGATTTTGAGTTTGAAATGAGCGTTTGCGTGGCAAACGTCGACTTTGAGTTTGAAATGAGCGTTTGCGTGGCAAACGTCGACTTTGAGTTTGAAAAGGAGTTCGAAGGTCGAACCCGGTTTGAACCGGCGAATGTCATTGTTAACGATTTTTACGGGAAAAATGCGTATTAAATGATTTGAGTGTCAAATGGCGGCTTTTAGTTAAGATGAGCGTTCGGAGGCCAAACGTCATGTCGCGAGTTTTGAAAGAGAGTTCGAAGGACGAACTCCGGTTTTGAACCGGGCATTACATTGTTAACGATTTTTACGGAAAAATGCGTATTAAATGATATGCGATCAACGAATCGGGTCGTGACTGACTTGTGAAAAGTAAATACTATCACGATCCAAACGGGACGAACTTGTAAATGACAAAGATTTAAAGTGGTCAACGGAATCAAACGATCCGTAATCGTAAATGACGATCAACGAGGCCAATCGGCTCGGAATTGTAAATGAGGATCAACGAGGCCAAACGGCTCGAATTTGTAAAATGACAGAAATTAAATGACGATCAACGGATCGATCGATCCGAATTGGTAAATGACGATAAAAGTAAACTGAACGGGTCGAAACGCCGCTTTAACTCCGTGATTACTTCTCTTACGGAAAGAGAAGAGGATCGAGGGGCTAAAACGTATCGGACCCTATTAGACGGAGGCGTCTTACATTTTGATAATGTTGTTCGAAACGGTTGTAGCGACCGGCACGTAAACCGAGATCGAACGAGAGATTTAGAGAGAGGGAGTTATACCTATGGCTAGGTCGACTCCTTCTGGCTCTGAAGGTGTGTACTGGGACACGGAAAGTAGTTCGAAAGGTTGTTTCGAAAAGTAGTAAGGGTGCGGGCTTATTTGGATCGGCCACATACCGAAGGTTTCACGCGAATCGAGACATAAACGGAGCTCGGAAGGGGTGTGAAACTGGCC
>JAFEMH010007195.1:0-98845 GCA_022495995.1 Adenophora triphylla var. japonica | reverse complement strand
ATTTAGTACTATGAAAGCGTAAAATAGGGGAGGAAAGGTGTCCCAATCTATGATTTAAATTAAAAGTAGAGTTAGAAGTAAAGAAAGAAGTGGAACCAATGTTTGAGATTTGCAAGCCAGACCCATCACCAATGAGAAGTTCCTCGGTGCCATCATAAGGGGGAATGGAAAGCAAGGTTGTCAAGGTCACTTGTAGCATGATGTGTTGCTCCGCTATTTAGGAGCCAAGAGGGCGAGGGAGTAGGGTTGATGGAGACAGTGTAAGCACTAGGGCGAGGGTTTGAGTAATTTTTGGGAGAGGGCCGAGAGGGGTCGTAGGGATTTGGATTAGGGTTAGGGTTATGAGTAGGGTTTGGAATTATGGCATGGGGGTATTGGTGGAGGAACATTGGGCACCGGGAGAGATAATGATCGAGTGTACGCCACCATTGACATTTGCCTTTCAAAGGGGCATTCGGCCTAGGGGAGTATGAGGGGTTGGTTGGGTTTGGGGTGGGAAGGAGACCGACAAAGGAGGAGGGGAAACGTGAGGGAGGGTTACGACCTGTGTATCTGGCTGCATAGTGGACCGAAGATGGAAGGAGAGTGTGGATCTGGATTTAAGTTGAAAGACAACTCTTTGTTGATGAGCTTTTCATGGAGCTCCTCGAACGTGATAGGGTTTTCTCAGTTTTATACGGTAGAGATGGAATCATAGTCGGGATCACCTAATTGATCAAGGATTCTGTTAATGATGTCGTCCATATCAAGGGGACGGCCTAAAGAAGCATGTTGATCTATGCAGGATTTGATCTCTTGTATATAATCAAAGATTGAGCGAGTGACCTTGGTGATGTTGCAAAGATGTTCCTTGAGTTGTTTGATATGGCCTTTAGAAGGATTAGCGTAGGTCTTGGCAAGAGTTTTCCAAGACTTACAGGTGATAGGACACAAAGAGATGAGAGGAAAAGAAGGACGTATAGGGTACCTGCAAGGGCGCCTAAGATAAGTTTGTCTTAGCGGAACCAAGTGGTGTTGTCTGGATTAGGGTTTTGGGTTGTGGGGGTGGAGGTGGAAGCATTAGTGGCGGGTGTGGTGGGTGTTGAGTCACCGGTGGTGGGTGTTGTTGGGATAGGAGTAGTTGGAGCAAGATATTGAGAGGGGGCGAGATGAGTGCCGTCGATAAACTCGTAGAGATCAAGACCAAGAAATATGGCCTCGATTGGGGTTTTAGTTGGTAGGGGTTAGCTTTCGGACATGGGATAGAGACACAATTATGAGAGGATATTTGGTTCAATCGAGTTTGGGAGAATGGAAAACTCTGAGGCTGCCATGGAAGGGAGGGGAGAGATCGGATGAGTGCTAGGAGAAAAAGAACAGGATCGGGATGCTCTGTAAACCATGTTAAACAAATAGACTTGCATACTTGTGTTACACCACCACATAATAAGTAGAAAAGAAAGTTTCTTTATATAATCAGGTCATAATCTTCTTTAGAACCTTGTTAACACTATCTCTTTAACGCTTGTACCGTACAAATGAGTCATGCTTTTTGACCCTTGACCGCCCATTGACCGATGACTGATCCTTCTATTCAACTCTTCCGGCCTATTGACCCTTGACCGTCGCATCCACATATTCAATACTTCCTACAACTCACAATTCATCGTTAAAACTCTCCTTCGACAATGCACTTTCTGCAGGTTGATGCTCAAGAAGGTACCTGGTTACGAGTGAGGCATGTAATGCAGCTCCATAAGGAAGAACATCTTCATTCAATGTGTAGTATGGGGAATGCCCCATTTGAAGCTTTTCACTAGTCTCATTTTGCATTCCAAGACTTATAAATAGCCCTGGAATTTCTTCTGCAAAGAAAGCAAAATCTTCCGCTCCCATATTTTTTGGACTCTCCAATATGTTACTAGGACCCACCATGTCGCCGGCTACATTTAGGAAAAACTCATGCAAGTTCTTGTCATTCACGAGAACGGGGAAAAATGGTTTTTCGTCTGGATGAAAGTTGACACTTGCATTGCATCTGTGAACAGCAGCTTGTGCTGTAATAACCTGTGAAATCAAAGTAAAGTATATCTTCTCAACACTTAAGCTTATACGGTTTTTTTCTTTCTGAAAGAGTACGAAAAACGGAATAGATAGTTGGTTTTTATACAAATTTACCTCTTCAATTCTTTGTTCGAGACGTTTGAAACCTTCTAGTGAAAATGCCCTGAAAGTTCCTCCAATTGTAACAGAGTCGGGGATCACATTGAAGGCACCACCACCTTGAAATTTTCCAACAGTCACAACCTGCACGCCCGAGGGGTTAAATACATGTGTGTGTGTGTGTGTGTGTGAGAGAGAGAGAGAGAGAGAGAGAGAGAACCTGTGACTCCAAGGGATCCAATTCACGTGAAACAAGATGCTGCAAACTAACAATAACATTGGAAGCTGCTAAGATTGGATCTACAGCGTGCTGGGGAAGGGCTGCGTGTCCTCCTTTCCCCCTTATCACTGCCTCAAAAAAACCACTACCAGCCAGACTAGGGCCGGGCCTCGTGATAAATGTTCCAATAGGGTATTTAGGAGAAACATGCAGCCCAAAGATGGCATCAACGTTCTCCAGTATCCCGGCCTCCAACATTTTCTTTCCTCCACCACCTCCCTCCTCAGCTGGTTGGAAAACCAGAACTACTGTTCCCTACTAAGACCCATTGAAAAAAACAGCCAATCCTTAAAATATCAAAGTATTTGCATATTTGTATCACTAGGCATTTTTCAATTACTTGACCTTGAAACTTCATTTTGTTTTTGTAATTACAACTTCAACATAACTATACAAACTATTAGAGAAAAAAAAAGACGAGAATCACATGACCAATAGGATGGCTCGGAAAAGACACCCGCTACTTCAATACTGAGCACTGCTAACTAGGAGGTTGTTTTGATGATAAAAAAGAATGAGTAGAACTCATACAACGTGGACCAAATTCAAGAAAATAAAAGCAAACCTTTATATCATCACGAAGACCTTGAAGCATTTTTGTGGCGCCAAGAAGCATAGTGACATGTGCATCGTGCCCACAAGCATGCATTTTCCCAGGAACTTTACTCTTGTGCTCCCACTCCACAGCCTCCTGTACTAATCAAAACTCCTAATCAATCCTCCAAAACACCTCAAACAAACAATCAGATGAAATCAAAAATAAATTTTGGGATTGAGAAAGTATAACATTTACAACTAGTTAAGGGACGAAAAAGGTACTTTTCTCTTCCAAAATTTTCAATTTTGTTGTTGATCATGAGTAAATTTGGACATTTTTTGGGCATTCGTTTTGGGATGGAGTCTCGTAATAAGTATCGCAGTTACTTGTTTCGCGCCTAGTGAAGTCTATTATATTTATGTATGTAAAGTGATGCCTAGTGAAGCCTATTATCTCTTATTATGTATGTAAACATTTTGAATTTTAGTTTCGCGCCAATTTTTTATTTTTTTTAGTAAAGAACAGGCAACACCAAAACATTTGGTGTAGATCCGACACTGGTTGCGTGTACCACGATAAACACTGAAATTAGCAAAATGAAATATAGACATATAGCCAGAAAGTTGTATTAGTACCTGCATAGCTAAGGCGTCCATATCTGCTCTGATAGCTACAAAAGGGGGCTTTCCGGTGCCAATGAAGCCCACAACTCCGGTGACAGCAATAGGGTACTTATAAGGAATCCCCAATTCATCAAGTTGAGCTCTAATAAGCTTACTGGTTTCAAATTCTTCAAAACCAAGTTCTGGGTTTTGGTGTATGGTCCTCCTAATGCCTACCATCCAATCAAGAAGCTCTGGATTCTTGGCCAATTTGAGGAAATTCGGTGGGATTTTGGCTAATGGTTGTTGGGTTAAGAAGGAACTTGAGAAGGTGGGTGTTGGATGAATCATTAACAGAGTGAGAACTGAAATTACCCGTTTGAGAAAAGCCATGAGTGATGAATTTGTGGGATCGTGGTAGGGTTTAGAAAGGGGATTTTGGAGATGTTGAGCTATGAACTGGGGAAAGAGACGACATTGTGGGAAGTGGCTGCCGTCCTGAGTTTTGACGTATTACTCAAATTTGAACCAATACTCCCTCCGTCCCGGTCCAGGTGGGTGGAAAGCACTCTCAAATTAAGAAATCAATGCTCCATCCTTCCCGGTAATTGCTTCACCCTTTTAAGGTGAACACGCAAATTAAAGAAATTGGTGAGTGGAAAAAATATTGTGAGTATAATAGTAAAATATGAGAGAGAATGAGTGGAGGAAATAGTAAATTTGAAAAATGTTATGAGTGTAATAGTAAAATAGGAGAGAGGATGAGTGAGTGGAATAGTAAATATTCTTTGTCATTTTAAGAAAGGGAAAGCTTTAAACGGAACACCGTTTTGACAAAAAGTGAAGTTATTAATGGGACGGAGGGAGTATATATATTAAAAAATAATGGGAGTGGGAGAAGGATTGTGAGAAGAAAAAAGTGAGTGGATATGATAATTGAGACCCATAATTTAAATGTGTGAGAGAGAAAAGTTAGTGAATATAATAGAATATTAATAAACCTTTTCCATTTTAATAAATGTGAAGCTTTTACCGGGACACCCAAAAGGTGAAGCTTCGAACGAAATGGGGGGAGTATTTCTGAAAATTTAAGTTTAATAATAACATAGCATAAATATATTATTGTTAATAAATTTTAAAATCTTGCGAAGGTAATTAATTTTGTATATATATTTGATTAATATTGAATTAATTTAACAATATAAAAATAAAAACTCACATTTTGAGTATCAATGTGGAGATTTCTTGGCTCACTAAAATTGATAGGAAATTTGTTGTTATATTTTATCATATGTCCAAGGAAAATTTGAAATCGCGTGAGCTTGATATTTAAAAAATATTGAAAACAATAAATACAGTGAAAAATAACTTCATCATATATATGAAAAAAGTTACATATAGTCGATAACATGGTATATGGATACGGGCGTGTTAAAAGACCCCAGCGGCGCTGCGCCCTCTCCAACGCCTACTTACAGCGCCAGGTCCCCAACTAATCCCGACTAGTCCTCGCTGCCCCGCCAGCTTGTTGAGCTGATCCGCCGCCAAGCATCCAGCTGTAGCTTTTAGAACGCTTCGAATACGGGTATGACAATATAGAATGGATTGTGAGGAGGAATTTTGACAGTTGCATGTACTGACTTAGGTAAAAAAAAGATTTTTTTTATCAAATTTCTGAGGTGGGCTGAAGCCCACGTCAATTGATCTTTGGATCCGCCCCGAGTGCTTCTTCATCTTAAATAGAATTAAAAGTTGCAATTCAAGAAAATAGAAATGGAGTATATCCCAATTGCATTAAAACACCAGATTGAATGGGGAAAAAATATACTAATAATCTTTACATTACAAAGAATTGGGGAATGACTCATAAAATCCAACAACTAAAAAAGAAAATTGGAATTCGAATCAATAAAAAACTAACTAAAAATTCAGAAGCTTAGTGAATGATATAGGTCAAAGCCAAAGCAAGCATCATCAGCACATAAGCTATCCCTTGATCAATTGATGACCCTGCAAAACACACACAATCACTAATCAATCATCACTTCAGATTAACCATACAAACTTCAATTCAATCCCTAAATTATTTTGAAATCGATTTAGAGAGAGAGCAAGGTCGGATCTCACTGTGTGCCTTATGGTGCACCGGCACCAAAATTTTTTTTTTTTTTTACAAAACGACGTCGTTTTTGCTTAGAAAAAAAAAGATTAATAGATAATTTGGAACGCTTAAAAAGCGAGCGACCGCCGGTGAGTAGTTGGGCGACTGCCCGCAAAGGAATCTATAAAAACCACAAGTTGTTGTACGAGTGGACGACCGTCGGGTAGAATTGGGCACCACCAATAGCTTAGGTGTAAATCCGCCACCGAGAGAGAGAGAGAGAGAGAGAGAGAGAGAGAGAGAGAGAGAGAGAGAGAGAGAGATAGAGAGAGAAAGTACCATCACTAGAAGGAGCAGGGGCAGGAGCTTGTGCATTAATGGCAGGCAAAACCAAAGTAATGACAAGTGCAAAAACAGCCATGGCAAAGCATTTCCTCACCATCTCCATTGTTAAAAGAAAGGTCTCAAGAAAACAGTGGCTTCTAAATTTGCTCCCTTGCAGAATGCCTCAACTTGTCAAACGTCCATCTCTATATATTCTCTCTAATGTAACGGCCAATCTGTGTTACCGTTAAATCTTAGATTGTAATGCATGATTTTGGGGCGTTGATGGTGGACACGTGTAGGGTTGAAAATGTTTGCACGTTATTGGTGAGCTGGGAACAGGTAACATGCCTGTGGGTTCCTTTTCCAGAAAAGATTTTGACGAGTTGGCAGAATATTCTTCTTTCTTTATTTTGATTTTAATTGATTTATTATTTATTACAATGATGTCTTTTTAAATTTCAAAATCACGAGATTCGGCTGTTGATTTCTGACTGGATTTTACATTGTCTCCTTCCATTTCAAAATAATTTTTCTAATTTCTTTTTTTATTCATTTCTACAAGATTTTTTTTTGAATAATTTTAGATTAATTTATTTATATAAATAAAAATTTAAAATATATTACTGATAGAACATATTCACCGATACTATCAATAAATAACAAGTTTTATATTTTTATTAAGATAATTAAATCAATCCAAAATTATTACTCAAATTTAGTACATAGTAACGGCTAAAAAAGTTTGAATATCGTTTTGAAACAAAGTAACTCACTACCAACATAGTCACAACTCAATGTATGCATCGGTGGAAATATTTAACGGTTTATATTAGTCTTAAAGTTTGAAAAACCAATTGGTGTAAAGGGGAATGACCCAGGATCTTTATATGTTATAGGCAAGAAATCAAGTGACCCAGGATCTTTATATATTATAGGCAAGATTTGACAATTTTCAATGTGGGATAATATCTCTAACAGGTAGGGGCATCAAAAAGCAATTATAACCTTAACGAGTAATCTAATCGTCTACATTATATGAAAATTAGACTGTTGTGCAAACAAACATATCCGAATCTGACCCGATTAAAAAAAAATGAGGCCCAAATTCTAGCGAGCAGCCAGGTTTTGGAGTTGGATCCTTTAACCCCACAAAGGGCATTAGTGGTCTTCCTATTGTGTTGGTCTTTGATGAGAAGACCATTTGGTTATGTCATGGCTGATTATTTAAGAAAAAGACCAAAACGTGGTAGGTTGTTTTATTTCAACTTTCCAAATATAATTTCTACATATGAAATGTCAACTTGTATATAAAATTGGCTACATCAACTTCCAACTTATTTTATCTTATTTTTCTGTCAAAATACCTTAAAAGAAATCACCATTACACAAAACTAAATATCTGCTCCTTCTAACAAATCAATTCTTTGTATGCCTGGTTTGGATTTTTTTTTGGGTAGTCATTAGCTTGATAGAGAGAGAGAGAGAGAAAATTAATGGGGGCAAGTAGAGAGAGAGAGAGAGAGTCGTGAAAATGCTCACGAAAGAAAACGAGTATTTAATAGAGAGTTGGCAGGCTTGCAGCTACATGCTTAGCCAAATTGATAAAGACATGTCGGCCAGAACAAGACTTCAATAATTCAAGATTTGCGGTAAATACTTCAAAATTCGTAACTCAAACCAACTGGTGTGACCGGAAGCATGAATTATTTACCGGTGCCTGCCAACTATCTGGAGCAAAAGGGGAGTTTTGAGAGCATGTTATAAACTAAGCTAGACTAGGATACCTCAGAACCACTTTCAAGCATCTGATCACCACCAACCGAGCTAAGAGGGACTACTGCTGTTGCTGGTGGCTCCAAATAGTCAAAATCATCAGTTATTCCTACCTGCAGTGTGTATGATACAGAGAGTTAGATTACACGGGGAATGTAATTGGTCCAAAGCGGCAGAATTATTTGATGAAATAATTATGAACATGTTTGGCTCACAGACTTTGGACTTAGAAATGGTTAAAATAAAAAGGTAAAAATTTGTTGGAACAATGAGAGTGGAAGTCTGAAGAAAAATAAAATAATAATAAGCCAAGGTTCTTTTTTAAACACACATATGTGCTTTCCATTACTGGATAGCTGAGCAAATATCAAAAATTATAATGGAAAGCGGTTAGAAAAGAAGAGATTCTACTTATATTGGTTAGCTTCCAAAGGAAAAAATATTGGGAATCGGAAGTTCCTTTTGGAACAAATCACTTCCCCTCAAGTTCCTCATTAAATCGAAATGACCTGGAAGTTCTTATGCAGTAATATATAATACTGCATGCAATACTATTATATTCACTCATATGTGAATATAATACTGCATCTATAATACAACATGGTGAAGGAACTTCTCGGGCATTAAGATACTTTTTTAGAACTTCCCGGTCACTCTCCCAAAAATATTAGGTATCTCGGTTATGCCATTGACAAGTATCACCAACCAATCAAACATTGTTCATATACCCCTTTCATTTGATTGATTGAACCTTTTAAACATCTCAAATATTTGGCTTTTTAATTGGTTGGTGACAACTTCGTGGCATCACTGCTATGCTCAATCTTCTTCACTTGGAAAGACAACAGAGGATAGATCACAACAATCATTAGCATTTGGTCGCTTATATGTGTTCTTGAAAGTATGCATTTTAAATGATAGATGCAGTAGCATATTTAGGGGAGTAAAATTAGAAGGACCATATTTACTAAAGGGGTAATATTCTTCCCTGCAAAGATTATATATGACCAGGTACACACACGAAGGTCACGATTGTAAGTGCTCTTGTAGAATGAAAAGAATATGGATATACCTCATTGTACAAGTGCTCAAGCTGTTCTTTGGCCTGTGGAAAGTTGTTTGAACACCATTGTCGCAGTGTAAAAATGTTGTCTGCAAAGTACTTTCAAGTGAAAATCATGAACAAGTGATTTCTAAAGCCAGAAAAGTGAAGGTGAAATAGAATCATGGCATAAGAGGTTAAAACCTGTCCATCTGTTAGCTGATGCGTGGGCAACTTCAATAGCTTGCTCTGACACAGAATGAAAATCCATATGAATAAAGGTAATGTCAGGAATGTTTAGAAATGGGCATTCCAAAGTGAACAATATGTTGGAACTTGTGTATGGCTTCTTTAAGACTTAACAGAAAAACTGACAGCAAAAGTAACGGAGATTGAAAAACAAACTAATTCAAGTCGAGTCTTGTATTTAATACAATCTCCGTAAGAGTTATTTGTCCCGCACTGGTGCTTACGGTTGTATGACAAAACTCTAGTAAGATAAAACGACTTACTATTAGTTATAAGGAGCACTCCAATATAACTAATCTAACGAACAACACAAGGTTTTAGAACTTTGGACTTGAAAAGATTGAATGCAACAATATGCAATGATTCGGGTATGTTAATCTATCTCTCTAGAGGGTAAAAGGCTCAGAATGACTGTATATGTTAATTGAAATTCGGAGGGAAACTATTTAAAGAAAGTTAAAGGGTTCATGGCTGTTCACTCCAAGAGGTGCCAAAACTGTTCAGAATCTGAGCATGAGCGCGGCCGCTCTTGCCTTGAGCGCGACCGCGCTCTTATGTCGAGATCAACCCCATGTTTTACTTAACTGGCGCGGCCGCTTAGTCCATTCGGGAGCGCGACCGCGCTCGAAGCCCGAAAATTGCCTCTTCGAACAGCTGCACAATTTCATCGCTCCAATCAGTCAACATTTTCGGCTAATTCAAATCAATTTTAACCCTTTATTTAACTTCCGTTAAGTTACAAAACACTTGTCATTAATTCTCATTCACCCTAAATGGTTTTGAGACATTAAATGAGTTTAATAATCTACAACAAATGTAGAATACATTTTGTAACTAGTTCCGTTAACACATAACGAACTTCCGTTAGAAAACTAGGTCAACGTTAAGTCAAACTTAACTTTCCGTTACCCATTTCCAACAATCCCCCACATGAATGACAATTAATGCATGAATGCAATTTCGTCCAAAGTTACGCGAACTATTATTACATCGGGATAGATAGCTTGTGGCCTTGAATCTTCTAGTGAAATATTACTCGGGATATACTAGCCATTTCGCAGCAAATTGTAGTCGCTTGAACCAAATGATCGAAGCTAATGGATGTATACCAAGACAATAATAATCACATAATAACAGCTCTAACAATTGTTGTTCTCACGTTTTGTCCATTTTGGCCTGGACCGTATCTCATTCATAAGCGTTCATTTAGAGGCGGCCTTATTACCTCTCGCTTATATAGGTGATTCTCACTATAAGGAGTATCATGCACTACTCCACCCGTAGGTATAGAAATCATTAAAAGTTTTCTCAACTTATCCTCACCACTGCCGTACGTGTCTAGTACTTGGACGTTCGGGAATGAGTATTCAACATCTCTAGGTTAATAAACCGAGTTGTTGTTTCCAAGTAACTCTACTAGAACTTATAACTTGGTTGTCTCATTGAACCAAGGGCCTGGGATCTCCATTTCTCAAGGTTGAGTGTCCGCTATAAGTTCTTTTGTTGTGGGTTTTAAACCCATTCCCTTAATGCTTATACAGTTGATCTTTATTACTACCCCCTGGGTAGATACGGATCCGAATTTGACTTCACATGGCTAGTTGTGACGGTCGCATTTTGAGATCAATTGTCTTATGGTAGTGTGTCTAAGACCATTATGTCTAGACTTACCACGACGTTCTACACCTTTTCCTATTTCTTTCATTGTCGTCACAATGCCTTAGGTCAGTAGACACAAGCTTATTCCACGAAGGAATATCTTCAAGACCATTCAACTTACATAGAAATTGTAATCTTTAATCATAAGTATATCTTTAAGTACACCAAGCACTATGATTATACTATTCCGGTGATTGATTATAATTACAATTAGACCTTTAGTCTATCTAGAATGATCGAGTCCCTTCGAGTGATCAAATTCTTCTATCGGTTAGTTTCTTCAAGTGGTTATTATCTCGTACCGTTTCGACTTCCCAAATATTCAATATCTCTAAGTGGTTTGACCTCCTTAGAGTCTACTTTCCAGAATCTACTTTACGAGAAGAATACCTCTCAAGAATCTATTTGAACATTCGAAGTACTTTCTTCTCAAGATAATGGAATTGTGATAGGACAATCCTTCTGATGTTCTAGAAATCTTTATTTCTAATGTGACATCGGCTAATCCCATATCTTTCATGTCAAAGTTCTGTTTTAACATGTCTTTGGTATTCATGATCAATTCATGACTATTACCATTGTTATCCACGTAAGGATAGACTTTGTTAACAAATGATTCGATGTTCCTTTAATGTATGTAGACACATTTGTCACATTCATTAATCTTGAATCCATTTGATAACATAGTTCTATCGAACTTCTCATGCCATTGTTTAGTTGCTTGCTTAGTCCGTATGAATACACAAGTAGATCCAACACGGTTGTGCGACATAGAACGCTCTGTTGTGTCATTTGGGATAATCTTGCATACATCATCATGTCCTTTTGACAACTATCCTGGCTTTATACTTATCAACAGATCCATAAGCTTTATACTTTCTTTTAAGAATCCAATTGCAACCTAATGGTTTGCAACTTGGAGGGAGATCTACCAATTCCCAAGTATTATTAAGCATTATGAATCTTTATCTCATTGTTAATAGCCTCTTTCCAGAACGAACTATCCGGACCAGATAACGCTTCCTTAACGATTCTTGATTCATTTTCCAACATAAATGATAGAAAATCGGGACCAAAAGTCTTTTCCACTCTTGCCACTTTTACTACGTCCAGGTCCTTCATCTTCCACTTGAGATGGACCGTTTGTAGTCTAATATTTGAAGGTTTCATCCTTAGCACATCTAGTTTTTGCAACCCAATCGGTTCACATAGGAAGATCAACCATCTTCCAAAATAGAATAGGATGATTTGTCCTTCAATCGTATCTTGTTTCTTCTTCTTATTAAGAAGACCACCACCGTTTCTATAAATTTTCTTATTAAAATTTATGCATTTCCTATCATTTCAAGGAAGTATATTCTCAAAGAATATAACATGTCTTGCTTAAGTATTTCTACTTTAGCCGAATACCCCCACGCTTTAGGTATTTATAAAACAGCCTTACGAATACTTCAAATTCGTTAGGAGTTTTTATCATCAAATAACTTCCACATATACGATGATCCAAACACTACGAATACTTCAAATTCGTTAGGAGTTTTTATCATCAAATAACTTCCACATATATGATGATCCATTCTTTTAACTGTTAAAAGTTTAACAGTTTACATTAATACTAGAAGTTCATATCAATAGAACTTATGTATTTAGTTTGTACCCCACACTTGAGGTGTACCTCCACATATCAAATATTTTATGAATGTCCTAATTCATATTTAATATTTTCTTTTATGTGGAGTCATTTAATTGTAATAACCAAGTTATCTACAATGTCTTTCATCTCCTTGAGATTTAACCGACGACATAGTCATATCTATGTTTAAGTGAGGTCTCTTCAACCATTTTTCCCCGTAAGGAAACTCGTTTGAAGAATACTGCATTTTTTCATGCAATACTGTTAGTTTGCATATCCAATGGAAACGTAATCCATGGTTTTGGGTCCTATCTTAACCTCTTTAGGTTTAGATATTTCTACCTTTGCTAGGTATACCCACATAAGACGGAACTTATCAATAAGGAGTTCACCATCTCCTTAAAAGTTCTATCTTTCCTTTTTCAATTGATTTGAGTGCCAGTAAGAAGCTTTCGTTTGATAAATAAGTGTCGGCGTCCCAACAATTATTTTTCAAACGATACTACATACTAACCACCTCTATCACTTACGAAAATTCTTAATTGTTCATTAAGATGAATCACAAACCTTATTGTTTACTTAAAACTTTAAGGTTTTACCTTTTACTTTTCCAAAAGATGTCCTTTGCATTATCAAATGCAATCAATAATAGAAGTAGTGAACTATCTATTTACTATCTTCTCGGTTCGAACCGATTTCTACAAAAGAAATCACAGATTGATTTTTTGCGAATCAAATTTCATTTTAGGTAGTAATTTTAAATTAACTCGTCGACTTAGTGAATTTAAATTTACACAACTTAATTGAACACGCCATAACAATTAGAACACTTCAAACCAAGTAAATTAAATTTGAAATTTTATTCTTCGCACTTAGGCGGATAAAACATTTACAATTCAAGTTAAGGAGTCCTTCAACAAGGTACCCTTTACTAACACAACAATGACCACTTTCGGTCAATTCAATCTTATCCCAGGTAGACTAAGTTGATCAAAGTCCAATGGAACATTTCTATCTTCATTCACATTGGCTTGAAGAGGGTTTCCACCTTGGTTGTTGATTCTAGGATGTCGACATTCCCTAGCCACATGCCCGGGTTTGCCACAATTAAAACAACTACCTTTGAACTTCTTGGCGGTAGTAGTTCCCCTCTTTACTTTCCCGGTGTTCTTTCTCTTGTTTCCGGTACTTGCTTCCACCAAGTTCACTTGCCGTCTTTTTGTCACTATACACATGGAATAGTGCATCTCGAGAAATTCCCAAAGTTCTCTTGTGGTCTTTATGCCACGACACACCTTGTATTGTGCATAATCCGAGCCATTAAGAATATAATTGCGACACAATAAATCGATGTGATTCCATGTATCCAAGTCATTCTTTTCTTTGGATTCATCCTCGTCGGATATCAATGGTGGATATTTCCAAAGAAATCGCACCAATTTTAATGTTGTCAAATAGACCAACATTTTCTGTTGCCACCTCTTAAAGTCCATCCCGGTAAGAATACCCGGTCTTTCCGCATGCACGAACACATGGGACGGAGGGAGAGCATTATGAGGTGCAACCCTTGAGGTTATACCTGAGCCAGGTGAAGGAAGTTTCTTACCATGAATCGAGTGAGATGGTGTAGTAGCGAGTGCAACATTGTTGAACGTTGCATCACCTTGAGGAGGAGGCGTTACGGTGCCTTGACTTGATGCGGTGGTGTCTTTCTCAGTTGCCATCTTGAATGTCTTAAGAAGCGTCAAATTACTTCTTACGATTGTTGGACTTCTTTATAGGCTTCTTTAAGACTTAACAGAAAAACTGACGAGAAAAGTAACGGAGATTGAAAACAAACGAAATTAAGTCGAGTCTTGTATTAAATACATCTCCGTAAGAAGTAATTGCCCCGCACAGGTGCTTACGGTTTCGATGGCAATTTTCTAGTAAGATGAAACGACTTTTAAGTAAATGATAGGAGCACTCCAAATCAAATACTCTAACGAACAACACAATGTTTGCAACTTTGGACTTTGAAGGATTTGATGCAACAATATGCCAATGATTTGGATATGTTTATCTATCTTACTAGAGGGTAGAGAGGCTTAAATGACTGTATGTATGTATTGAAATTTGGAGGGGAAGTATATAAGGAGAGTCAAAAGGTTTTGTGTCTTTTCCATTGAAAAGATGCAACTTTTCGAACAGCTGTGAAGGGCACGACTCGTGCTCCTTGGCACGAGTCGTGACCACGACTCGTTCTCATGCATTCCACTCGTTCTGATCAGTTTTGAGCAAATGGCCATTAAAGTCCATTCGTGCTCACGACTCGTGCTCAGAGTCCCCACTCGTTCTGATCACCAGAGTGCACAATTTCATCAGCCAAAACACAATTTAACTTCAATTAAATCCAAAGGTTCTAATTGACCCTTTTAACCAACTCTCGTTAAGTCACAAAACTTTGTCATTAATTTCTCATTCACCCGGAAATGGTTTTGAGACAATAAATGAGTTTCATAATCTACACTTAATGTAGAATACATTTTGTAACTTGCTTCATTAACAATTTAACGAATTCTGTTAGGAAGTTAGGTCAACGTTAAGTCAAACTTAACTTTCGTTACCCATTTCCAACACAATTTACTAGGAAATAAATAAAAGATGAAATCAAATTAACATCTTAGGTTACTTACACACCGTAGCGCTTTTCTAGAGTAAGCGGAACATCCCAATGGAAAAGTGTCACATAAGGCTCTACACCATTTTCTAATAGCTCGTCAATGAATTTGTTATAGTATTCAATAACCTTTTGATTCACTCGCCCACCAAATAATCTTCCATCTGCAATTTCCAAAAAAATAAAAAAAAAATAATAAAAAAAAATCCATTAGCTAATGAGAAAATTATAAAGATAGGCTCCATATACTAGCTTATGTATTATTAGCTTGAATTAAAAACTTACGAGGCAAAATTCTTGACCACGAGATTGAGAACCTGTAGGAATTCAAACCCACCTCCTTACCAAGGCGAACATCATCCTGTAAGATTGTGTAAACTGTATATTAGCATCACATTCACCTATAGTCATCATTTTATAACATTTTCATAAAAAATATTATGATGTTTAAATATATATATATATGTTCATTTAATCAAAAACATTAAATATACCTTATATCGTAGGTAAGAATTAGTGGGGCTACATATCTCCATTGCTACCATCAGCTATTCTTTCAGGATTTGCATGTGTGTAGTAATCCCAATTACTTAAGCCTTTTCCGTCGTGATTAAAAGCTCCTTCAAATTGATAAGCCGAACCTGCTGCCCCAAACTTGAATACATCTGGGAAGTTATTTCGCTTCACCCCATCCGCGCATTTGCACTTTGGTGCTTCATTATCCAATTCACAACTATTGACAATGCTCAACAAGTAACAAAGAATGACACTACAAGAAAACTGTCATTTAGCGACGGATTTTAGCGATGGACACAATTCCGTCGCTAATAGCGACGGATTAGCGAGGGAATAGTAAGGGATAAAAAATAAAAAAAATAAAGTTGAAAACGACTTTGGGATAGTTACTGAAGCCAGTTTATCACTGGATTTAACGACCGGACAAATTTCCCTCACTATTTAGAATTCGTAAAAGTGGCGCCAAAAATTGCGCCTTTTTACCGACTCGTTTATCGACTGATTAGTGACGGATTGCAAATTTTTTGTACCGACGAATGTATTTCGTCGCTATAGAATTAAAAAAATAAAAAAATATTATTTCATTTTCATTTAGCGACGAATTAACGACGGATTGTAAAAAAAATTTACCGACGGATGTTTGTCGTCGCTATAGAATTGAAAAATAAAAAAAAATTCATTTTCATTTAGCGACGAATTAGTGACGGATTAGCGACGGATTTTTTTTTTTTTTTTATATACAGTCTATTGAATGTTTATTAATACCTAATTGTTAAGTTTACCTCAAATATAAATGAAGTAAGGCTAAATATGATAAAAATATGTGACATTCTTAAAATGTTAATAAGTTAATTATATTATTTAATTGTAATTTATATTTTTAAAATGAATATATATCTTTTGAAGAGTGAATATCAAATATTAATTTTATAAAGTATAAAACTATTTGAATTCATATTTTATTTGGAATATAGTGTATAGGGTATATGAATGGTATATTGTATCTTGAGTATACATGGTGTATAAAACTTCAATACTAAAAAATGTCCAAAATATTTATTTATATTCATAAAAATTAAAAAAAAAACTATACATTTATAAATAAAAATTAAAGAATTTTACCCGTCTCTGATTTCTTTATTATACTTTCATTTGTTTATTTTTTTCTAACTTTTTTTATATAACTTTTATACCCCATAGCCTATAGGGTATACCCTGTACCGTATAGGGTATACCCTATAGGGTATAGGGTATACCCTATAGGGTATAGGGTATATGGTATACCCTATACCCTATAGGGTATATACCTTATAGGGTATACCCTATACCCTATAGGGTATATCCTATACCCAATAGGAATACCCTACAGGATATTCCCTATATGGTATAGGGTATACCCTGTAGGTTATAGGGTATACCCTATACCCTATAGGGTATATGGTATAGGGTATAGGGTATAGTATATGCCTATACCCTATACCCTATAGGTATTATACCCTATAGAGTATAATATCCTACCTGAGTATAATTATTATATAGTATATTTATATATATGTATATGGTATACCCTATAGGGTCATACTGTATCTATTATAGGGTATACCCTATAGGATATAGGGTATAGGGTATAGGGTATAGGGTATACCCTATAGGGTATAGGGTATACCATATACCCTATACCCTACAAGGTATACCCTATAGAGTATAGGATATAGGGTATATAATATAAAAACATTTACTTTTTTGATATTATGTATTATTACTAGTTATTATTAATATTATTATTAAGTATTATTATTAATTATATAATAATAATTATATATTCAATTATTTAATTGAATCCAATGGCCCAAATTTATTCAAAAAACAAACAAACACACTTTCTTTTGATTGGCTCTTAATGTTCACATGGATTATTGATAAATCAATTTAGACTATTGATCACACTCAAATCCAATGGTCCCAATTCACCCACTTTAAAACCCTACCCACTTAACACACCGCCTCCCTCATCTCTCTCATTCTTCTCTCTCTTACTCTTCTCCCCAACCGTCTCCTTCTCTCTCTCCCCAACTCTCAACCTCGTTCAAAGCTACCCATCTCCCAACCTTTTTCCAACTTCCCTTAATCTTTTTCTTTACCCATTATTGTGCTTGATCAGATCTGATGGAAGGCTATAAGGCCATTGAGTTAAACGAGGATCAAACAAAGGGAGAAAGATCACTTTCTCAAGCTGTGGCCGATATGAAATTTTCATATGTGGTGTCATGCCAAAGCAATATGGTATTCACAAGCGATTCTGGGGACCAAATAAGGCGTCGCTAGACATTCTTAGGCTTATGATTAAAGATGTATGTGTGGATCCGAACATGCTACATTCTATGATTCTCTTTTTCTTTGTAAATATATGAATTTATTTGTAACAGTACCCATCACTTCGCTGCCCGTACATCGATGAGGTAGAGGAGCCAAGCAAAGATACATCTAAAAGATCAATCGAAGGTTTATTATTCGCTCTTGTGAAGGCGGACTGGGTGAGTCTCCAACGGGGAGAGGAAGGCCTAACTGGGAGGGTGAGTCTCCAACGGTGGGGAGGTAGGGGTCACGGAGATAGGGAGGATAGGGGTCGCCGACGAGGAAAGAGATGCGGAGATGGTGTAGAGAGAAAGTGAAAGTGTGTATAAGAGAGACTGTGTGTGGGTGTATATTGTGTGTGTTTATTTCTATGTATGTATGTAATGATTTTTTAAAATGAATGAAATAAAATTTTATTGTTTAATAAAAAAAAACATTTAGCTTTAGTATAAATATAATAATGCTACTAAAATAATATATATATATATATATATATATATATATATATATATATATATATATATATATTTTTTTAATAAAAAATATCAAATTAGCGACGGAAATATCCGTCGGTAATTTGGTATATCAAAAATAAAAAATATAAAAAAAGAAAATTAAAAAAAAATTTAATAAAATTGTGAAAATATGTAATAAATTTTAGCGACGGATTTTAAACAATAACGACGGATTATTCCATCACAAAATATCATAAATTCGTCGTCCCATCCATATTATTAGCGACGGTTTGGAATCTTTTAGCGAGGGATAGGTCCGTCGTTAAATTACCGAGGGACATGAAATTCCGTCGTTAAACAATAGCGACGAGGTTTTTAGCGACGAAATAAATCCGTCGGTAATTCGTCGGTAAATCTTTTTAGCGACGGATTTTTGACTTTTAGCGACGGATTTTTCCGTCGCTAAAACCTGTTTTTCTTGTAGTGTGAGTAGAAGACTTAAAAGAGAACACTTTTGAGTTGCCATATTTTAAATTATCAATGAATTTGATTTTTTTTTCTTTTTGGGTGCAAAGAATTTGAATGGTTTTTAATCAAAGGAAGAAAAGAATTTGAGGGATTTGTTTGTGAGGTTAAATTATAAGTTATAGCTCTTATATAGGCAACCCCAGACATGTGATTTATGTTTTGAAACTGCAATAAGTTAATGGTCATTTCCTGGAACATGCTGTGGGGTGGATAATGTTGTTGACCAGGCTTGATGTTTTACCGAATTGCAGTTTCTACCCCTAATGTTTTAAAATAGGTAATCACGTACCCCTAAGGTGACTTGACTCTACAGTATTTTGATAGTGTAGAGTTTATTTTGGTTGTTTGTAGCGTTTTAGTAGTGAGGGACTACTTGACACTTGTTTGGTCATTCAAAGAGAGATGGCTTGCTACTTTTCAAAATATTTGGGTAGAAAGTGATTTTTTATCAAACTCAGGGGGGTAGTATACACCAAAATTGACCCAATATATTTTTAAATGCATACCAGGTTTGAACCTTGTCCAATCCAGTCAAATTTTCTGACAAATCCCCACAGTTCTTATCCTCATGTTCCCAAGTCTTACTTGGCTACCAACGGATTTAGTTCGGGCATACGCAATCTAATCGCACAATGGATTTAGATCGGACATATTCTATCTGCTGATTTAGATTGGGCATATATATGCAATCTGATTGCACAACAAATTTAGGTCGGACATATGCTACCAACGGATTTAGATCGGGCATATACAAATAATTTAACTGAATAATAAATAAAAACTATTTATAATATGATTATAAAAGAATTTAATTAAGATTTTGAAAAGGTTTATTTCTCATATTAGAGGCTAAAAACAATTTGAAATTATTTGTAACTAGTAAGATTTGAAACCTGATCTTTAGTGATAAAATTTAACAACTTACCAAATAATCTGGTTATAAGATCTATTAATAGCAAATGTGGAAATTAAATAATTTTATCTGCGGGTGAACTAATTAAATAGTGTAATTTTTTTTATATTTTTTAAACTAGAAATAGAATTTGACCAGGTGCACGTGCACTCCCATCTCCTACACTAAATCCGCCACTGCTCTAAACCTCATGCTGTCCATAATCATCAACCTAAAAACCCTAGCCCCTTTCTGTTATCTTTCATATTCATAAACATGGGTTCTTTAGGGAATAGAATTTTTGGGAATCTGGGTACGTACGACGGAAATACACCAAAAATCGAGAATTCGCATTCAAAAAGCCAGAATCAGGGGAGATTCTTGTTTTTTCGAAAAGTAATCGAAGTGTTATTTCGAGCAGTAATTTAATTACCGGGTAATCTCAATTTGGAGGCATAGTGAAGAACAAGAAGAAGAGATCCCCACAACGATGAAGGGATGCTTTCTTTCACTTTCGGTGTGATTAAATCGAGTGGATGTGGAGGCGGTGATTCAGACCACTCCGATAGCGAGGCATTGGTGGTTAAGGAAGCCAACGTAGTAGAGTAGTTGACCGTTAATAAAACAAAAAGTCTACCTTGAAACTTCCGTTACATTTCCGCTTTCCCCTCCTTCCTTTACCTGATCTCTCCTCTGTTTTAGAACAAAGATCAACAGAGGAGATTACTTCGGTGATTGCTGCTACTTTTAACGGGTAAAACAGGTTGACATGTTTAACCCTGCTTAACTCGCTAAAATTTGACGGGTTAAACGGGTTACTCGTTTCAACCCGTAAATTTTAACGGGTTGGGTTGAGTTGTATAGATAACGAGTTGAGCCGGGCGAATTAACGGGTAACGAGTCATAATTGCCATGCCTAACCAATAGTAAAGAAAAAAGGGAGAGTCAAGAATAGTTATTGGAAGTAAGAGCATTAATTACCTTTTCATCTTCATAATTATTAGATCATCCACAATGGTTGAGCTCTTTTAAGAAGTTTTTTTTGTAACTTTTACATGACACATCCTCACTAAGTCAACAATTAAAAACTCAAAACCTTTCCCACAATAATGGTAGTGCTTTTTTTATAACATAGGAAAAAGAAAATTAAAAGAGCTTTTTGAGAGCTATTTGTAGAAAGAGTTGCTCTTTAGTAAAGTGGTTTTTAGGTAACTCCACAATGGCAAAAGGCTCTAGAGAGCTTTTTCATGAAAAAAAAAGCTCCAAAAAAAGTTTCCATTGTGGATGCTCTTAGTCCTAATAATTAATTAAGAAAATTAAATAAAATAGAATTATAATTATCAAAAAAAGCTCCCATTGTGGATGTTCTTAGTCCTAATAATTAATTAATAATATTTAATAGATTTAATAGATAGATAATAGATGAATTAGTTTTTGTGTATTAAATAATATACTTTCCTGATATGAAAAATGTGTTTAAATTAATTATAAAAATGTACTCTAATAATAGAAAAAACATATTTTCCTTGAACCAAAAAAAAAACCTTCCCTTTATTTTTAAAAAAAATATTTTTATAACTAGTAAATGTGATTAGAAAACTGTTTATTTTCGACTTAAAATAATTTATAATATTTTTTGTTTTTTGCAAATGATTAAACTGAAAGCTTGATAAAGGAGGTCGGATATGGTGAGTCTGGAGGTGAGGGAAGAAAGTCAAGAAACCGATTGTGGGTATGAATTAAAGAATTCATTTTTTCCCGTGCTCACTTCTTTCATTGACACCTTCTTCAAGAACATCTGTTTATATATTTTAATTGTGTTTTGAATTTGATTTAATTTGATTCTTGCTTACTGTATTTGGGTCAGTGAAACTTGAGTTTGTTTTTGGGAATTCTTTGTTAATGAGTTTGTGCTTTGAAATTTTCTATAGGTTATATTCTTGCTCATGTTTGAATTAATGCTATTCAACGCTCCTTCCCCTCCCCAATCCATTCTAAAAAGCCTATGTTACAGTTACCAATTGATATAAAAGTTAAAACTGTTAGATTGTAACTCAACAATATATATCAACCTTTCACACTCCCACTCACGTGCAAAGAGGTTGCACACGTAGAGAGATTACAAATATGCCACATTATCGGGCATGCCAAATTTCAAACAAGCCACATTCTCGGACATGTCAACATAGTGCAATTTTTGCACACTTAAATACGGGTAATACTGCAAGCAGGCGTAATCGAACCCGAGACTTTGCGCTATAATACCATGTTAGAGTTACCAATTGATCTAAAAGATTAATCTGTTAGATCATGACTCAACAATATATATCAAACTTTCATAGCATATTGCATTTTTGACCTAATGTATTTGGATTAAATTTCGATTTTAACTGCTCTTGCCCGTCCCAATAAATGTTAAAAAAAAATGTCCAAATTTACTCTAGACCCGGAGCAAATTTTAAAATTTTTTTAGGAAATTTTAGGGCGGAGTAGCATTTAGCATTCATTATCCCATCCCCTAACCAGTTGTATGGAATATTATAAGTAATTTGGTGAATTTTTTTCTTAGTACAAGGGAGGGGGGCAAAGTTATAGTTTTCAAAGCGGAAGGGAAAATATTCAAAATTTTCAAGTAATAGAAGGGTATTTCTAAAACTTTGAAGGGGGCAATTGCCCCTTTTGAGCAGCGCCACTGTTCCTATCCAAACAAGTTAAAAGTTCACTACAAAAAAAAAGCCTTTTGTGACTGCTTTCTGTGATGGCTAAAAAAAGCAGTCTCCATAGACCAGATAAGGAGACGGAAATAAAAAGCAATCACGTTACCTTAAGGAGATGGCAGCACAATCACATGTGCAATCACGTTTGGTATTTTCGTCCGGAGCGCCAACGCGGGAAAAAAGGAGGGAATATGAAAAATCAAACGTGACCGCTTTTTTAAAACTGTGATGACTTTTGCAATCACGTTTAATTAATTATATAATTTAATCAATATAAATACATGAAAAAAATAATTTTAATAAAAGGTGACGGCCAATACAATCACTTAATACCTTAAATAATATAAAAATAAAATAAAATAAGAAATAAATCTCTGCCTGAAGTCGTGTAAACCAGAAATGAATTAACATCTCAGATACCTAAATAAATCAAGCGCCTCTCTCTCTCTATCCGCTCTCTCCCCTCTCTGCTCCCGGCTCTGCCTCTCTCTGCTCCGGTCGTCTCTCCCTCCGGTCGTGTCTCTCTCTGCTCGTCGTCTCTCTCTCCGATCCGAGCCAGTTAAAGAGGTATAATTCCCCTCATGTTGAGTTTTTAACATGGATTTGACCATTTTGATTCGAAATTGGTATATAAGTATACAAATATTGCGTCTTGTATGAATTTAAGATAGTTTGATTTGATTTTGAAAAGTCAAATTTTGACTGTTTTGATATATTTTGTTGGTGTATTTTTGTTGATTAGCTAAGTTCTCGATTTGGGGTTTATTTTTAACCCAAAATTAGGGTTTAATTTCTGGTGTTCTTCCGCTAATTTTCAAGCAGTTCTATCTCTGTGTCGCTACAGTTAGGGTTCTTCAAATCTGCTTATGAGTACAAATTCCAACTTTTTTTTTTCAGGTGCGCTGTTACTCCTTTTGATTGCGGCTGTTATTATTCAAATCTGAGACCAGTTTCTTGCAATATGTGCTATGGCTTTCATAAAGGTCCTACTTTTCTGTCTTCATTTTTTTTTTTTTTTGTGAAAGTAGGATTAGAATTTTATTTTTTTTTTGTTGTAAGATTGTCTATTTGCAGTCCACTTTGTAATTCATTTATGTCTATGTTGTGAAGAATTTAAAAATTCAGATAACACAGTCCTTTTGCTAAAACTTTGTACTGTGAATCCTACT
Source organism: Adenophora triphylla var. japonica (assembly GCA_022495995.1). NCBI lineage: Eukaryota > Viridiplantae > Streptophyta > Magnoliopsida > Asterales > Campanulaceae > Adenophora > Adenophora triphylla. Next base: position 75,208 of record JAFEMH010007195.1, on the reverse strand, counting down.
AGCTTGGCGATATGATTTTTCTAGGTATTGAGGTTATGAAACCCATAATAGATATACAAATTGAGATACAAAGGCTCGAGCTTTCCTTCGAAGATCCTTTGGCAAGGCTACAACAATAGTATACTGAGTTTCATAAAAGTCAACTCTTATGTGCGAATAAAGAACTTGTGCCACTTGTACCATCTTCATTTGTATCTTTTCCATATAGAATGTCTCTGACTAAGTTCATGTGAACCAAAGGCAAGAGTTAACGTATTGAGCTGTACAGAATGACACCTAAGGCACCTTTATTCAGAGACCACATGTTTGCATCCTATATTGTGAATCATGGGAAGTAGGTTCGCTAGTTCTGGATTCAGGATGATGAGCTGCTGGATTACAGATGGATGATTACTTGAAGCTTTTTTGACTGCTTCATAAAGCTTGGTTTGTTATGAAGATTTAAGTAGCTAAGTGATTCCTATCCCCCAGCATATATCTGAGTCATGGTTATTTATCACCTTGCTTAACCCCCAACATACTAAGTGTTGCAAATCGGTAAAATTGGTAAAAAAAAAAAAAATTAAGTGGTATATGCTTCCTGAAGCTCAAATGTTTTGGATAATAATTATAAAGTCACAAGTGGGATACTTCATATCGCAAGCTAAAGGAAATTTATGTGATTTAGAGTTGAATTATCCTTACCATTTGTTTGTTGTTCTTTATTTAGTTAATCAATTTATGTTCTGAGAGTAGTTGTTACCATATTATGCAGCTTTGCTCTAAATGCTGCTCAACAAATCACGGATCCCGATGAAGGTTTCCCTCTCTTCATTCACCTTTCTCTCCCACTTCATGTGTGTTTGTGTGTTAACACATGATTTAGCGCTCTGTATAATGGCAAATCAATTTGTTGGGAACTTAATTTCTTGCAGTGAATACATTGCAAGTTGTGCGTCGTAAGTTAAATGATCCGTTGAAGCGTTTAAGAAACTGGAAGAAAAAGACTGATCCATGCAATTCAAACTGGATAGGGCTTATTTGGAACACATCGACTGATGGATACCTTCATGTTGAAGAACTGTATGCATTTTACTTCAATGGTTCTTGTGCTTCTTAAGTTGCTGTTTGTATAACCTTCCTTTCTTAGCTTCTTTGCACTCTTAAACTTGGTTATGCTAGATTGATTCATACTCCCTCCGCCCCGAAATGATCTTCCTACTTTATTTGTCGATAATACGAATTGAAGGTACTTTAAGCACTAAATTTAGGTCCATTTAATTATTCTAATAAAAATCTATAACTTGTTATTGGTAGTGTTTACAATGGTGTATCGATAACAAGTTTTAAATTTCTATTAGGATAATTATTTAAATTAACCTTAAATTATTTCTCAAATTACCTTCGTATTAATGATAAAAAAAAGTGGGAAGATCATTTGGGACGGAGTGAGCATTATCTTATGTTTATAATCTTTATCTCTCTTTTCTTTTTTCTTTATCTACTCCCTCCGTCCCATAATAAATGTTGCACTTTGCTTTTTGTTCCCTCCAAAAATAAATGTCGAGTTTCTAAGTAAGGAAATTAGTTTAATGCAATTTTACCATTGTAAAATAATGCACAAGCAAGTAAAGCACATCCTTTCAGTCAACTTGATAACAACAACTTTGGTGGGACTACAATCCCAAACTCTTTTGGCAACATGTCCAAGCTCTTGAAACTGTGAGTTTCCCCTTTCACATGAACCTATATACTCCCTCCGTCCCAGCTCAATGTCACTACTAGAAACAGGGTGTTTACCGAAGGACATTTACCGACGGACCCAGTCCGTTGGTAATACCGACGGAAAACAAACGGATACCGACGGAAATTAATTTTATTTTACCGGGAATTTTTTTTTTAAAATTTCGTGTAGTCTGTCGGTAATTTAAAAATGTCCATCGGTAATTCCTTGGTATTACCGACGGACACTGTCCGTCGGTATTACCGACGGCTACGTCCGTAGGTAAAGACGCCCTATATATAATGAAAAAGATCCCATTTCTTAATTACGCCTTCATTTAACGTACGCCCTCTCCTCTCTCTCTCAGTTCGCGAACGGAACCCTAGCGCCTCGCCGTTGCCGTCGCCGTCTTCTGTAAGTTTCTTCTCAATCGCTTAATTCCTCTCTCACTCGATTTCTCCCTCTCACTCTCTCTCTCTCTCTCATCAGTAATTCGCGAACAAACGCCGTCTCCGCCGTGGAAGCCGTTCGCCGTTGCCGTCTCCGTCGCCGGCCGGTAAGCTCTCTTTCTCTCTCTCTCAATCCCTTTCCCTCTCTCACTCGATTTCTCTCTCTCACTCGCTTTCTCTCTATCTCTCTCTCTCTCGCAGTCGCCCTAGTCTCTGCCGTTGCCGCCGAGCCCGCCGTTCGCCGTCGTTGTCTCCGTCGCCGGTAAGCTCTCTTTCTCTCTCTCTCTCTCACTGGATTTCTCTCTCTCAAGTATTGATTACAAATCTTTGCCTAATTTTGAAAAAAATTACTTAACTGTGTATGTATAATTGTTGAAAAAAATTAGGAAAGTATATTTGGTAACTGTGTATGTATAATTGTTGAAAAAAATTAAGAAAGTATATTTGGTAACTTTATTAGTAAAATAATTAACTGTGTATGTAAAATTAATTAACTGTGTATAATTAGTATACTCTATATCCCCCAAATGAGTGCCATTTTCTAGTTTTCAAGGAAATTAAGAAAGTTAAGCCATTTTAGTAGCATATGTACATAATATACCATTAATGTCTACATTATAGGATACAAATGCACATATGAGCAATTTGGTAACTTTATTAGTAAAATAAGGTCACTCATTTTAGGGAGAGGGAGTAAGTATATTAAACCAGCTTTGGAAAATGGTTGAATGGGTAAAAGAATATTTCATTGAACTTGATCATTATTAGTTATGTTTTTACTTGATTTTTAAGCTTATGTTGTCATTTTGAGTGCTATTTGCATCAAATTGACTTAATTTAGACTGGATTAAAAGGGGTTTACTTCAATTTTGAGCTGGGATTAAGGGATTTTGTATTGATGTTTAATGTAGTTTCTCTACTGAAATCTTGAATGTGATAGTTTTTGCCTACTGAGACTTGTCGATTTTGTGGGTGAGTTTTGTTTAGTCGTTAAAATCTTTCCTTTTGTGAAGGATAACTCGTAGCTCGGTCTATAATTTGTCCTTACTTTCTTTTTAGGTTTGGCTTCGTGTTTTCTATGGATAATTTGTTCTTAATTAGCATCACAGATCTCCCCCTTAATGACACCCCCTCCGTCCCAAAATGAATGTCCAAAAAAGTTCCAAATTTACTCTTGGAGAGCAAATTTTAAAAGGTTTTGGATATTCATATTGGGACGGTGAGGGGGTGAATGTCTAAAAAAATGAAATAAAAAATAAATAAAATAAATAAAAAATAAAAATAAATAAAACAAAATAAATAAAAAATAAAATAAATAATAATAAAATAATAATAATAATAAATAATAATAATAAATAATAATAATAAAAAATATAATAATAATAAATAAAAAAATAAAAAATAAAAAAACAAAATAAATAAATAAATAAAATAAATAATAATAAAATAATAATAATAATAATAATAAATAATAATAATAATAATAATAATAATAATAAATATAATAATAAAAAAAATAAAAATAAAAAATAAAGATAAAAATAAAAATATACATATATGTATATATATAAATAAGATGAGAGTCTTTCTCACACACAGCTATCAAAATCCGTCCATCTTTGATCAAAAAAGATAGAGCAAATAAGTTCTCCACTGTTTGAGCAAAGGATTTTCTGTTTAATAAGAGTTTTCAGGTTTCCTTTGTCCTCTTCTCTCTAAGGATCTGAAACATCATGACCATGTTCTTGTCGGTGTCTGTTTTCTCTTGCGGTGGTATACGGTCACAAGTAAAAACAAGGTAACAAAGATAACACCGGTGAAAAATGGAGAACTTTCCTCCAATTTTTTAATCTCCACCTTCCATTTACCCAAGATCCTGATTGCAGAATCTTCCTCATGAGCATGAAAGCTGGTGGTGTTGCTCTCAATCTCATTGTTGCTTCGCAAAACATGCAAAGCAACCGTGAGATTGAGGGCAACACCGCCATCTTTCAAGCTCATGAGGAAGATTCCGCAATCTGGATCTTGGGTAAATGGAAGGTGGAGATTGAAAAATTGAGGGAAGCTCGTTTTCTCTTCACCGGTGTTATACTGTTACCTTGTTTTTACTTGTGACCGTATACCACCGAAGAGTAAAACAGCACCGACAAGAACATGGCCGTGATGTTTGAGATCCTTAGAGAGGAGGACAATGAAACCGAAAACATATATTAAACAAAATCCTTTGCTCAAACAAATGAGAACTTGTTTGCTACGTCTTTCTTGGTCTAAGCCGAGATAGGGTTTTGATTGTTGTGGATGATAACGACTCTCATCTTGTTTATTGATCAAAATTATGCATGTTATGGTAATGAATAAAAATAAAAATTATGCACGATTATATGATTTGTAAATATCATTATTGTCTATTAAAATTGCTTGATTTTCGATTATAAAGCAAGTAGACAAAGTGATATTTGCAATTCATATGTGTATTTCGGGATGGGATAGAAGCCGACCCCAATTCTAAACCTAATGGACATGAATTGTCCTTTCACCCTAGAGTATGATATACTTAACAACAAAGAATTAAATATTAATATTTAAAATTATTCACATCCTAATTGAAGTGTCTTTTTATTTGTATATATATTGATATATTGTTTTTATTTGTATATATAATATACTAGTTTAGATATGTCAGGTCGAGGTGGCAATCGTTCAAAGAGAGGCAAGGTTGCGGGTTTTGTCCATCGTCTTGTTTCTCCAAGGACTGGAGGGAGGGGCTCTACGTCTGGTTCAGGACGTAGTGATGATGATTTGAGCAGTGAAGGTAATGTAAGCTCTAGTGTTCCAGTTAGTGAACCATCCGGACGGGTTAACTTGAACGCAATTATTAATGAGGATGGAAAAATGGAAATATCTATCTCTCCTAGTGGCCAGTAAGTATTATTTAATTGTAAATGTCATATATATAATGTTTACATTTTATTATTGTCTTTTTATTTGTATATATATTGATATATTGTTTTTCAATTAATATCTTATAGGTTTATACATGGTGGTTGTCAAGATCCCGCTAGATGGTTTGGGGATTTATTCAGCGGGTATAATTTTGAGGGATTTTATCCCACCCCGAAGTCAATATCAAAAGAGGTGTACGCTATCTGGTATAGCCAGTTTCGGGTAAAATTTCTTAATTCTCTTTCCTTTGTAATGTTTGTAGACTATTCCCTTGTTTATTTAACTACTTTTACTATTTTTGTAGCACATATATTCATGCCCTGGGTTTACCGACGTTCAAATCGAGGCGGCTTTCAAGAAATTGATTGCTAAGCGGTACGCTGGGAAAGTGTACGACATGAAAAGAAAGTGGCTAAATGATGGTTTGCCTCCAGCTAATTTCTCCACTAGTGCGTGGGAGCAGTGGGAAGAGTATTGGAACTGTGAGAAATTTCAAAAAAGTTCAGAAATTGCAAAGAAGAATAGGAACTCACAAGAGGGGCGGGGGAGTGTGCACTCTGGAGGATCAATTAACTTCAGCGAGACTTGGTCCAGAATGGTAAACTTACTTCATTTATTATCCGTTTGTAAATTAAGCAATACTTTATTTGATTCATATATTGTTATTATTTGATAGGCTTTTTAAAGTTTTAATTTTTTTATATGTTAAGCGTAAGAAACACGGAGATGATGAGGCGATCTTTGCTGCCGCCGTTTGTGTTTCTGGCTACACATACTACGGAGGCTGCTGATGGCTCACGGCCACAATGGGTCAATCCTTATTACCAGACCCTTTTTGTAAGTGTTAATAGTATTTTCTATTAGTAAATTATATATTTTCTATTAATAAATAATAAATTATTTAGTTAAAGAAATATAATGTATTTTTTTTTCAGGAAGAGTATGATAGGCGGGCTCGTGAGGAGGCTATTGAGGAAGGAAGTTTGGCTCCTGAGAGCACCGAGCGGCCCGCCTTTCGTGAAAAGCTTTGGGCGGCCATTGTCCTCCGAGACAAGCAACCAAAGGGAGACCGCTTGCCTGGATTCGGAGGACATGGTGCGGGGTATTTTAACATGCCATTTCGCAGCCCTACTACGCAATACTTTTCATCTTCTTCCTCCGGCGGCAGTCATCATGTGGATCAAGAAGCGTTTAATGATCGGGTCAACAGAGAGGTTGAGAGGCGAGTGGAGCAGATCCAGAGCCAGGTGGAGGCCCGGGTGCAGACCCAGATGCAGACCCAGATGCATACCCAGGTGGAGGCCAAGGTGAAGAGTATATTGGAGCAACAGCTTGAGCAGCGCATGCAACAATACTTGGCTACCATGAATTTGCAATCACAGCCACAGCCACAGCCACGTAATAGCGGTAACGCTTCTGATGACTCAGTCGATCAATACCTTAGGCGAAGTGGCGGTGGTAGTGGCGATGGTAGCGGTAGCGGCAGCGCTCGTGGTCGGGGTCGTGGTTGATTGACATTCATTTTATTTGGCTGGCATGTAATGTAAACAAATATATTTTCTTTCCCTTTCCCTTTCCCTTTCCCTTCCCTTTTCCCCAAGCGAAACAATTTCCTTTTCCCCTTTTCCCCTTTCCCTTTCCCCTTTCCCCTTTTCCCCTTTCCCCTTTCCCCTTTTCCCCTTTCCCTTTCCCCTTTTCCCCTTTCCCCTTTTCCCTTTCGCTTTAGGTTGTTTGATACAGTTTCACTTTATTTGATGTTCAAACAAAACATTTTCCCTTTCCCATTACCCCTTTTCCCTTTGTTTGTGTTTATTTTATGTTGGGATTTGTTTAAAGCAGGTTTGACAGGTTTACAGGTGGTTTAATAATAAAATAGAATTTTTTTTTAAAATCTGGCCAGTTTACCGACGGATATTTCCGTCGGTAAATTAATCAAAAAAATAAATAATTCTAATTTCCGGCGGAAATATCCGTCGGAAAATAATAAAAAATTAAATAATAAAACTCATTACCGACGGATATATCCGTCGGTTTCGGTTCAGATTTTCGACGGGCATATCCGACGGTAAATTTTATGTTTACCGACGGTTATAACCGTCGGTAATGGGTTTTATTTATTTATTTTTTTAATATTTACCGACGGATATTTCCATCGGTAACCTCCGGCTATTGCTCCGGTTAACCGGCCGGCGTAACTCAATTCCGACGGACGTTTTTCGGCGGAATTTTAGATTTTCTGGCGGACAACCGCCGGAAATACCGGCGGAATTTGTCCGTCGGTATTACCAACCAATTATTTCCGACGGAACCCGACGGACTCATTCCGTCGGTAATAACCATTTACCGACGGATAAGCGGATTTACCGACGGAAATTTCCGTCGGTAAAAGGCCTGTTTCTAGTAGTGTGTGCACACTTACCCGTTTGGGGGTTACAACAACAACAACAACCATGTACGTTCTATTTCTGAAAGTTGCTAATCTTACTACTAGTTTTAGTTATTTCATTCTCTCTATCGAAAACATGAGAAAATATACACTAATAGTTCCCAGCTTTCGCTCATGTAAATGTATGTGCACATATCTTTCCTTTTTGCTTGTTTATATTTATTGATGTTGCACTTCATTACGTTGGATCACTTTTGCAGTATTCTGTCAAACAACCAGCTCAACGGTTCTATTCCTTACGTCTCAGGCTTTCCTTTTCTTCAGAATATGTGAGAATCTCCAAGTTTGTCATCTCTGATTACCTTTATGTATGTTTATTTATATTAGTAGTTTGCAAAGCTTGGTATGTGATGTGGAGATCTATTTGTAGGTCACTAAGCAACAATTTACTAAGTGGCTTGGTTCCTACTACAATTTGGGCGAATATGACATTCAGTTCCGATGGAAAACTTTTAGTGTAAGAGAACATATCATTATTAATTGTAACTTTAATTTGGAAATACCGTTTTGTTCTCACGAGCCGTGCCAGCTCTGGCATAGCATGTTGTTAATGATTTATGTACTGCAGGGATTTCCAACATAATTTACTTTCAGATGTTTCGGGCACTCTCAATCCTCCTTCAAACGTGAGCATAATGTAAGATTCTGCTTCAGTACATGATACATATGCACGTGTATGCTGCATTTAGTTGATGAATATCTAACATCTGTGCAGGCTTCAGGGGAATCCCGTTTGTGCCAATGCGAATAGTCGCAACATCGTAGAGTTTTGCGGACCCACAAATGGAGAAGAACACGGTACAAGATGTGATAGGGCTATGCTTCCTGCAGGCAACCCGTGGACCTGTCCAAGTGACCACGTTTTCTATGACGCCTCAGTTATTTGGGGTCTGATTGCGCCCCGGAGAATTTTCGGAGATCTCGGCTATTACTCTGCTATAAACTGGATTTTCTTAGCCGGGGCTTTAGCTCCTGTTCTTGTTTGGCTCTTATACAAGGCTTTCCCAAACAAATCCTGGATTGGGCTTATTACAACGCCTGTGCTTTTAGGTGCAACTATCAATATGCCACTAGCTACTGCTGTCAATTATAATAGCTGGATACTTATTGGTTTTTTGTCGGGTTTTGTTGCTTTCCGGTATTACCGCAACTGGTGGGGCCGCCATAACTATGTGTTATCTGGGGCGTTGGATGCTGGGCTGGCTTTCATGGGTGTTTTATTGTATCTATGTCTTGATATGGAGCATGTTAAGTTGGATTGGTGGGGACATAAACCATATTGATGCTCTTTGGCTACTTGCCCATGAGCTGAAGGGATCGTGGTTAACGGATGCCCAGTTATCTAACGAGTTTTCAGGTCATTCCATCTATATTTTCATCATTCTTTGGAGAATATTGTGTTTGTAAGTCTCTATGTAAATGGTTTTTGAACAAGTTTAGTAAGACGTGAATAGTTTGTTAAATGTGATGGTGGATATTATTTTGAGACAATATATTTAGTTTTAAATGATTTAAAGTTTGTTTTCAATTAAGTTTTGGAAAAGTTTGTGGATTTATCAATATTAATTCATAATATTATGTAGTAATAATGCTATAAATAATTGTATTATTGTAATAAAACATTAAGAACTAATGTGATGGCGGAACAATCACAATGGGATACGGTGATTGCATTTTCAGTCGCTTTCTCTAAGCAAAGGTGATTGCATTTCCAGTCGCCTTACACAAGCTAAGGTGATTGCATTTTCAGTCGCCTTTTCTAAGCAAAGGTGATTGCATTTTCAGTCATTTGCAGTCGCCTTTTCTAAGCAAAGGTGATTGCATTTTCAGTCGCCTTACACAAGCTAACGAGATTGCATACCCAGTCGCCTTATACTAGCTAACATGATTGCATTTGTGATTTAATTAATTAAATAAATAAAATTAAAAAAATCCTTTACGTGACGGCAAAAAGCAGTCACGGAATATAAGTCTCTAAGGCGACTGCTTATCCCGTCGCTTTAAGCTATTGCGACAAGGGTTTACGCGACTGCCATGGCGATTGATTTCCCAGTCGCGTTACCTTTTCGTGACTGCTTTTCGTACATATGTGACGGCTTTTAGCAGTCACAAAAAGCATTTTTTCTTGTAGTGGTTGACAAAAGTTAATAGCAATCCTATCTAGATGTTGTAAATATGTCGCGACCCTAATATGATCATGGAAAAAAGATATTTGGGCATGTACAAATATATAAGGCCCAATACGATAAATATGGATTGAAGGTCAAGAAAATAGGCCCAAGATAGGATAAGTGCAACATGACGATTTAACATCAACAAACACCTTTCCCTACTGTTACTCTGCCGAAATCCCTCCTCAAAACAGCCTTAAATACTCCCACAACTCCAATTCAACACCAAATCCAACCTCAAATCCACTACCAAACTACTCCTAAGCCTTTGAATCCTTCAAACCCCAAACACTAACCCAAGAATCATTGGTAAACCCTCACTCCCCCTACTCCAAACTCCTTTGTTCATGTAAGAATTTCATTTCTCCATGATGTGATTCTACTTGCTTTTTGTTCATCCCTCTTCCCCTTTGTCCTAGGATCTAAGAGGATCTCCATGCATTTCCGTGGATGATTCTCTACAAGGATCCACACTTTAAATTATGTACCTCCCTTGTCCCTTTACATTAACTAGTCTTTACTTGTTACTTGATCTCTTGACCTAAAATGTGGTCATCTTGGAGTTCATCTCCATAGATGATCACAATAAATGGTCCACATCTTTGTTTTCATGCCTCTTTACTTAGTCTTTACTTGCTTTTTTGACCTAAAGTATGGTCATCTTGGAGTCCATCTCCATAGATGACTACTTTAAATGATCCATATTGCTTACTTCATTGCAAATCCCCATCCCTAGTCTAAGATGCTCACCTTGGAACTCTTTCCTTGGATGAAAATCATCTAGACTCACAAAATAGGTCACACAAGATGTAGGAGATACACTAGAGTATAGATCTCAAGGATGGTCATCTTATGACCACCTTAGAAATCCTCCTCTAAAGTTGATACATCTTGACCTATCCCTTGTTTAAGTTTACTTTCATGTCAAACTCCCCTTTTTCCCTAGCAAATGAAATGCTCACAAAGTCCTAACGTACCCCCGGGATGACTTGATTAAGTGGATTCATCACTTATGACCACTAATCAAAGTCTAGGGAAAGAGAGGACAAGCATGGATGCCAAAATCTAAACACCCCCTTTACTTTCTATCTTTCCAGTTACAATTCCAGTTAAGTCCTGTAAATCCAGTTAACTTTCTGGAAATTACAATGACTAAACTGGAAACTGGAAACTGGAAACTGTAAAAATATTGACACTGCAGGGCTATCCGCGCGGATGAGATTGCACTGCAGTCTTGTTCACGCGGATGACATTGTCATTTGCAAACAGTCCCTCAGTTTTCTGTTATTTTCAATTTAATCACTGTTTTCAAATTATTTTTCAGTTCAGTCCCTAGAATTCCGATTATTTTCAGAAAACCACTTTTAAAACATACACACACACAACAAAAATTTTCAAGTGAGGAAGACTCGTCGTACGAGGCATTCCGGGTGAACACCAACGTTCTTCCAGGAGTGTAACGTGACCTCCGAACTCACTTTCTCTCATTTTGGGCATTTTTCAAAGTTTTGGCCCCTTAAACTAAAAACGGCGTGGCCACTCCGAAATGATTTTTCAAACATTTTCACCAAAATGTGGGAAAATCCGGCATCATCACAATGCCACGGCCTATTTTACAGGTGCTTTGTCTATAGGAGACCACGGAGAAGACGTCGGAGTTTCCATAGCTGAACTTCCTATTTTCAGGTCCGTGTAACCATTTTTTGAGGTAGCATCAGTTTGTTCCGTTGCCAGGACTTGAATTTCTTCTTCGTTTGTTTCATCCTTGCTTGTTCTCATTCTTGAAACCCAGAAACCGAGAAAAACAATACCAAAATGGTTCATGACAAAGGAACCCCTTCAAAAACCATACCAAACAGTAACCTGGCCTTGGCCACACCAAACTTGCGTAGTGAAGCCTTTGTGCCTGTTGGGTCCGGCCTGGAAGGTGGAGACAAATACGGAGTCTACGGTGCTGCGTAGGAGGGAGCGGGAAGATAGAGAGCGTAATGAAGGCAGGAGGGCGAGATGTGGCAGGCAAGAGCCTTTGCCCCTTGCAGATGATGAAGTTAGAGCGGAGGCAGACAAAATTAGAGCAAACAGTGAATTGTTGCTGAAGATTCTCTCCAACAACAACAGAATCATGGAAATGAGGCAAGAGCCCACTCAGATCATGCAAAATGTTATGGGGAGAACAGCTGGAAATAGCCCGACAAGGGAGCAAGCTGTCAGCCAGAGTGTGTCTAGGAGGAAGATAGGCTAGAGCATGACATGCCACCACCTAAGGACATGCCAAGGGTAGAAAGGCGAGATGTCACCAAGGCAAGATCAGAGGAAGCTGTGGGGAAAAGGAGGTCTCAAGATATTGTTGAAGATGGAAAAAGGAGGAAGGTGTATTACCAATCTCCTAACTCGCGAGATTCGTCCTATTATTATGAGTTTGAAGGGGATGAGATAGATAGTGGATCTATCATGGATAAGACATACCAACCAAGTCGCTTGAGGCATTCAGAAGGAAGGTCGCGTCATTCAGAAAGATCTCATAAAGACAAGGAGATTAGGCGGCATGAAAAGGTTGAGAAAAAGGAGGAGGACCACTGAAAGAAAGAAATGGCAAAAAGGATCAAAGAGCTGGAAGCGGGAAATAAAATAGAGGAAGACAAGGATTCTTACTTAACACCTTTTGTGAAGGAGATTCAAAATGCTGACCCAGATCCAACTTTCCGCATGCCATCATTGTCTGAATATTCGGGGAATACAAGAGCGAGAACCCATGTTGGTGGTTTCGAAGTGACAATGTCCATGCTCACAAAAAGTGAAACAATTTTGTGTAGGGCGCTGGCTAGCTAGTACCTTGACTGACCATGCTCTGGAGTGGTTCCTTACTCCACCCACGGAGTCAATCACGGGCTATCTAGACTTTAAAAGGATGTTTTTGGCGAGATTTAGTGCCTTTAGAGCACAGCCAGTGAGGAAGCAGGAGCTATGTGGGATAAGGCAGAAAGCTGGTGAAGGAATAGCCAGTTATACTGAAAGATTCATGAAGGTGGCCAATTAGATTTCAGATATAGAGCAAAGCAACATCCTCATTCTTTACAATGCAAGTTTATTGCCGGGCCATTTCAAGCAAGAATTGGGGATGAGATTTCCTGAAACCGCTTTCGAGTTATATGAGCGGGTTAGAGGATACTGTGGAGGAGATGATAACGATGAGGTACCTATGATTCCCGCATCAAAATCTATGGCGAGAAAGAGAGTGAAGGAAAGGATTGAATATGTGAAGGAAGAAAAAGAAGGGCATAAAGGAGGTTGTTAGGCCCAACTGGTAGGAATCAGGCTAGAGGGGGGGGTGAATAACCTGTTAAAACTTTTTCTAGAAACTCTTAAAAACCATTGAAAATATTGAGTCACAATTCTAGCTAACCGATGAAACAAGGTTTGCACAGCGGAAGTAAATATGTCGGTTAGAGAGCTTCTCATAAAACGGTAAGGTAAAGGGTTTTCAAAGAGTAAGTTAAAATTTCATGCAACAAGATAATTTTCCAATAGGACAAACAAGTAAGCAATAACTAGAGTCAACAGGTTGTGACCATTGAGAGAATGTCAACCAATTACAACAACACAAATAATAAACAAGCACATAAAGAAATGTCACATTATTTGAAGAGGTTCACAGTGTTAAATAACTGCTACGTCCTCTACCAAGTTTTGTCAGAACTTGGATTTGTGAAAGTGCACTGCTATTAATGATTCCTAACTATTACAAATTGCAAGCCCAATGATTGAAGGCTGCTAAAAGTAAAGTGACCACTAATCGTGCTACAATAATGACCAAGTGTTTTCTAGAGATGTGTTCACAAATTAAACTGATTTCTCTAGAGTGCGTGTGTGATTCAATCAATGTGTTCCATTAATAGTCTTGTTGAGGAACACTACTTGAATTGATTGAAGGTGCTCAATGTATGTCCTAACTGAGATATGGTCTAGTGAAAGTGGGGACTTGAATTGAATGCCTTGAACTTGAGTTCTGGAAGGTTGGTAGTTCTTGGCAACTCACTCTCAATGATCTTAAATGCACCAACCAACTTCAATACTCAGGGGAAGCTATTTATAGTGAACTTCAAAAAGGAACCGTTGTCTCTGAAGAGGTTGTATTGATGACTTAGACTGGCATGCATTTAATGGGAGTATATTTTCATTTAACGCCTGAGATTTGATGGAGATATTTTCCATTGAGTAGTTGAGGGGATGTGAGAACCGGTAACTTTGAGGAGGAGATGGATTGGGAGGATACATAAAGCATGAGAAACAACACGGCAATCATAGCAATGGCGACAGCTGTGGCCTCAGAAGGCGGAGAGATGGAGGTTGATGAAAGGCGAGAAATGGAAGAAGTGGTTGAATAATTTGAATCAAAAGCCGCCGGGGAGATGAATGTATCAATGGAACTACTAAGCTTAAGACCAACCTTAAGTTGTGTGAGGGCTGTCAGACTTGTACAAGTGAAGGAGCCTAAAATAGAAGAAATTGAAGAATGTGAGGAGATTGAAATGGAGACTATGGATGGGCGGCCAACAGGAAATGTCTTGTCAAAAATGATGAGGATGATCTCGACAATGGTAAGAAAAGAAAGAGAATTGAAGTTGATACATTGCAAGTGCGGTGTACCGAGACAGCAGTGCGCGTAGTGTGCGGTCTCTAAAAATCTTTTTCTGAGTAAAACAGAAGTTTTTGAAGAATTTTAAATATTTGTACACAGATGTATATTGATGCATTTTTTTGTATTTTTATTTTTTTTTGTAAAATAAAAAAGTAAAGCACATGCACACACACACAACAGTTAAAGAAAGGGGTAAAATGAAAGTTTGACCCTCATCATTGTTTTAAAAATATTTTGTTTATTTAAAAGTTTTTTTTTAAAACAAAAATATTCCCCAGCGGAGTCGCCAACTGAAATTACCCGGATCAGGCTCGCGCGCGGAGCCCCGGCATCTCGCACTCGTGCGTCGCTTTCGGGAAGTCGCCCGAATCCGATAGGCAGCGCGATTGCGTCCCGGCATCTGGCTTATTCCGTTTTGCGGTTGGAGGTGTCTCGCTGTGTTTTCGCTTTGTAGAGTCGCCACACCGTTTTTATTAAGCCCAAAACATTGAAAAAGGGCATCAGTTTAAAAATAAACTGTTTTTGTGTAATGAGATTTTTGAGTTCGGAGGTCAGATGACTCCTCGGGAAGAGAATATTAGAATATTAGAGCTCACCCGAGTTGCCTCGTAAAAACGAGTCTTTCGGTACCCCTTATATTCTTTAACTGTTGTGTGTGTGTATGTGCTTTTAAAAATGCATTCTGTGTCGGATGTCTACATTGTACACTGCTTATTGAAATGTATTGAAATAGTGTATGAAGGAAGCCTTACCAATGTTGGTTCGTGTCTGTCTTCCGCTGGGGAATAGTGTTTGAGAATGGAATAGTGTTCCGGTACGGACCGGGATTGCTTCGGGATGAGCCGGTTGTCTGCGGATAGAGTTTCGGCGTGCGTGGGGATCGTCGGTTATGTTCGGGCAGAGGTTCGGCATGCGTTGGGATGGCAGGGATCACTCAGGCAGAGGTTCGGCGTGCGTTGTGATGGCAGGGGTCACTCGGGCAGAGGTTCGGCGTGGGCCAGAATCGCCGGTTTGACTCGGAAAGAGCTAGGACGCCTCGGGAAAGACCAGGCAAGGCCTCGGAGTACCATGAGGGGCCTCAGAGTACCTCGAGAGTGCCTCGGGGCAGTGCGGGAGCGTTGCGGGAGCGCTCGGAGAGGCTTCGGAGCACCACAAGGGAACTCAGAAGGCCTCGGAAGGATCCGAAAGGGGCCGGGAGTGCCTCGAGAGGACTTAGAGGGGTGCCAGAAGGCTGGGGGGAGAGGAGAGAAGAGGGAGATGTGTGAAATGAGGGAGGGGGAGCCCTCTATTTATAGTCCTCAGATTTGTGCAAGAAGGTCCGTACGGACCTTCTAGGTAATCCAAGATTTTGGTTTTCCTCGATTTGAGGGAATAAGTGGACTTTAAGAAGATTCAGCAATGATGGTGTCTGGTAGCAAGAAGGTCCGTACGGACCAACCTTGCATGCATAGAGGTCCGTACGGACCAACCATGTAGCTGAGTAATTATTACTTCCGGGATTTGAGGGAATATCTTGGACTTTAAGAGGATTTAGTAATCATGGCAACAAAGAGGTCCGTACGGACCTTATATGCTTTTCTTGTTTCTGAAAAATTCCTCTGAGGTCCTTTTCTGCTTTTTTGTCCCAGAAAGGTCCCTCCTTTGGTTTGGTTGGGGGTTTTGAGGTTTTTGAGTGTCACGGGTCTTCGAGACTGCGTTTGTGTGAGTCTGCGGTGTTTCCCGTGTGCTCGGAAGAGGGTGATCCAGATTGGGGTACTTACAGTTGACAGTCTTTATTGTTGAGACTTCATTTACAAAGTCAGAGGCGGAGTTGGCAGAGGCGGCAACCAAGGGAAAGATGTACAAGAAAGTGGTTCCTAGTTTAATTGAGGTAAAAGAGAGACCGCCCAATTGTTGGAGCCTGCATGTTGATGGATCTTCAGCGAAGGATAAGGGTGGAGCGAGAATCATGCTGGTGTCTCCGGATGAAGAATGCAGATATGAAAGGGCATTTAGATTCAAATTTCCCGTTTCAAATAACCAAGAAGAGTATGAAGCTCTAATTGCGGGAACCGAGCTAGCCAGAGATATAGGCCTGACTAAGATTATCAATCATTCGGACTCCAAGTTAATTGTAAATCAGGAGAAAGGAGAATATAGAGTACTTCATCCCGTATTGGTGAAATATTGCGACATGTCAAGGAGCATCTTAAAGAGTTTCAAGTTATGGGAGTTGGTGCAGATTAATTGATCTGAAAATGCAAGAGCTGATATGTTAAGTAGGTCCGCGGGAAACAATGTCCAAAACTCGTCAAACAGAAAATGAAGGTGCAACATGATAAAAGGGTCAGCAAGAGATCGTTTAACGTGGGATATTGGGTTCTAAGAAGCATGGAGGCAACGAGACCAAAGCTTGGATTCTCTAAGCTTGATGAAAAGTGGGACCACATACTACTATTTTGGGCGTTCCACTTTAATGTCACACTTTCCTAAAAAGGAAACTTTTTAATACTTCTTTATTCATGGGACCCACTTATCATACTCACAACAACTATCCACTTACTATTCTCTACCCCACTTTCTCTCTCCTACCCACTCACAACTCCTACTTTAATAACATTATATATATTCACTCCTTATTTTCCGTTCTCAATAGTAAATTGGTAAGCTAATGTGGGACGGAGGGAGTATAGATTGTGGGTGTGAATTAAAGAATTCATTCTTTATTCCTGTTCGCTTCTTTCATTGACACCTTCTTCAAGGTAATTTTCAACTTCTGTTATATATTTTAATTGTGTTTTGAATTTGGTTTAATTTGATTCTTGCTTACTGTATTTGGGTCAGTGAAACTTTAGTTTGTTCTTGGGAATTCTTTGTTAATTAGTTTGTGCTTTGAAATTTTCTATAGGTTATATTCTTGCTCATGTTTATATTACTACTATTCAACGCTCCTTCCCCTCCCCAATCCGTTCTAAAAAAAATCCTATGTTACAGTTACCAATTGATATAAAAGTTTAAACTGTTAGATTGTAACTCAACAATATATATCAACCTTTCACACTTCCTCACGTGCCAAACAGGTTGCACACGTAGAGAGATTACAAATATGCCACATTATCGGGCAAGACAATTTTCAAACAAGCCACATTCTCGGACATGTTAACATAGTGCAATTTTTGCACACTTAAATAAGGGTAATACTGCAAGCGAGCGGAATCGAACCCGAGACCTTGCGCTCTGATACCATGTTAGAGTTACCACTTGATATAAAAGCTTAAGCGGTTAGATTGTGACTCAACAATGTATATCAAACTTTCACAACCTATTGCATTTTTGACCTAATGTATTTGGATTAAATTTCGATTTTAACTGCTCTTGTCTGTCCCAATAAATGTCCAAAAAATGTCCAAATTTACTCTAGATCCGGAGCAAATTTAAATTTTTTCGGACATTCATTTGGGGCGGAGTAGCATTTAGCATTCATTAGAAGGTAAAATTGGTAAGTTCTCTAAGTACACATTTCTGAAGAATTTCTAAGCTTCCATTGTGCGCTCTCTTGTTTTTTAGATCTTATACTTATCCTCACACCGGAGGGCCTTTTTCGGAGACGCCTATAAGTACCCCAATCTGGGTCGTTAATATTCCGTCAGCCCAAATTAATGATTTATAATCATTTAGGGGCATTTTGGACATTATTTTGACAATTTGAATGAGGAAGGACCTCTTAGGAATAAAAAATGGACAATTATCTAGCTGGAGGCCTGTCATTTCCAAGAAAAAGGAATATTGACCACTTAGAAAAAGCCAAGACTGCCAGAAACAGCTTTCTGCAAAAAACAGGCACGCTGCTGGGGTCATCCGCGCGGACAAGATTGTACCTACAATCTTGTCCACACGGACAAGATTGCACCGACGATCTTGTCCACGCGGATAAGATTGTCGCTCCAGACAACTTATAAATTTAGCCTTTCTCCTTCAGTTTTAACAACAACAAACACCTTTCCCTACTTTTACTCTGCCGAAATCCCTCCTCAAAACAGCCTTAAATACTCCCACAACTCCAATTCAACACCAAATCCAACCTCAAATCCACTACCAAACTACTCCTAAGCCTTTGAATCCTTCAAACCCCAAACACTAACCCAAGAATCATTGGTAAACCCTCACTCCCCCTACTCGAAACTCCTTTATTCATGTATAAATTTCATTTCTCCATGATGTGATTCTACTTGCTTTTTGTTCATCCCTCTTCCCCTTTGTCCTAGGATCTAAGAGGATCTCCATGCATTTCCGTGGATGATTCTCTGCAAGGATCCACACTTTAAATTATGTACCTCCCTTGTCCCTTTACATTAACTAGTCTTTACTTGTTACTTGATCTCTTGACCTAAAATGTGGTCATCTTGGAGTTCATCTCCATGGATGATCACATTAAATGGTCCACATCTTTGTTTTCATGCCTCTTTACTTAGTCTTTACTGCTTTCTTGACCTAAAGTATGGTCATCTTGGAGTCCATCTCTAAAGATGACTACTTTAAATGATCCATATTGCTTACTTCCTTGCAAATCCCCATCCCTAGTCTAAGATGCTCACCTTGGAACTCTTTCCTTGAATGAAAATCATCTAGACTCACAAAATAGGTCACACAAGATGTAGGAGATACACTAGAGTATAGATCTCAAGGATGGTCATCTTATGACCACCTTAGAAATCCTCCTCTAAAGTTGATACATCTTGACCTATCCCTTGTTCAAGTTTACTTTCATGTCAAACTCCCCTTTTTCCCTAGCAAATGAAATGCTCACAAAGTCCTAACGTACCCCCGGGATGACTTGATTAAGTGGATTCATCACTTATGACCACTAATCAAAATCTAGGGAAAGAGAGGACAAGCATGGATGCCAAAATCTAAACACCGCCTTTCCTTTCTATCTTTCCAGTTACAATTCCAGTTAAGTCCTGTAAATCCAGTTAACTTTCTGGAAATTACAATGACTAAACTGAAGCTGAAACCGTAAAAATATTGACATCAGTAGGCTATCCGCGCGGATGAGATTGCACTGCAGTCTTGTCCACGCGGATGACATTGTCATTTGCAAACAGTCCCTCAGTTTTCTGTTATTTCCAGTTTAATCACTGTTTTCAAACTATTTTTCAGTTCAGTCCCTAGAATTCCAATTATTTTCAGAAAACCCCTTTTAAAACACACAGACACACAACAAAAGTTTTCAAGTGAGGAAGACTCGACGTACGAGGCATTCCGGGTGAACACCAACGTTCTTCCAGGAGTGTAACGTGACCTCCGAACTCACTTTCTCTCATTTTGGGCATTTTTCAAAGTTTTTGCCCCTTAAACTAAAAATGGCATGGCGACTCCGAAATGATTTTTCAAACATTTTAAAACACACACACACACACACAACAAAACTTGGTAATATTTAGCCTGAGTTGAATTCTGGGAATTGACTAGATTTCTCTATTGTTTAGGGGTTGGGGAGGAAAACAATCCAAGTTTAACACTTGAGGAATCGCTTGATGACAAAGACGAGAGCGTACTATCACCATGACCATATGTGTTGTCTTCTTGATGCAATCAAGTAAGATTTCTTCTTTTCTTTTCTTAATTTAGATATATATTATGCTTTTGATGATATAAATTTTCAGAAACTTGACAGTTTTACGATTTGATCTTTGGCAGTGATGGAAGTCAACTCAAGGGATACTTTATTTGGTCACTATTGGACAACTACGAGTGGTCTTCAGGTTACACATTTAGATTTGGTCTTCACTATGTGGATTACAAGAACAACTTACAAAGACATCCAAAGAAATCAGCTGTGTGGTTAAAGAGCATCCTTGCAGAGGAGCCATCTATCTATACCAATTACATCAAAGAAAAAGGGGAAAGGAACTCATTGAGATCTTCCTTGTAAAGAGGCTCTTATAGGATAATCAGACAAATGTGCATTGTTTTTTATTTTTATTTTTTCAGATTAGATTTCATAATCATTCTTTAATTTGTATATTAATTCTTAGTCATTATATAGTTCATTAGCATGTAAAGATGGTCCATTATGTAAAGGATGCAATTGAATGAATATATGTATCTTATTCTTTAGAACTTGGCCTTCTTATGTTCTCACATTCTTCTTATTCAAAGTTCTAAATAACTGTGATTCACATGTCACACTATCATTCTTTGATTTCCCTATACGCCACTGAAACAAACATTAATTCTAAAGAGGATAGATATTTTCGTTTATTTCAACTAAGGCCTACATTACATAAAATACGCCCTTCTTATAGACATCTATCAGAGCTAAGAAAGCTCAACACATTACTATAAGAGCCAACATAATAACTCTGAGGGTTATAGGCATCTATCAGGGACAAATAGAGGTCAAAAAAACTCGGACACGTGACTATCATAAAATAGTCTTGTAAAAGGTGTCACGGTTGACTATTCAATATATTTAAGAAATGCGTTTTACTTGTTTTTCGTACATTAATCATTCCAAATTATGAAGAAAAAAAAACTCTGATCTGCATTAAGTGTAGCAAAAGGGGGAAATTGTTAGGACCTAACTATGTAAACCACATAGTTATATATGGTTTTGACAAAGAAACATATCATATCTTATGTTATCGGCGATGCCAAGATAACTCATGAACATTGGACAGCCATGACTCAAAACTGCACATCTCTTGAATCAACTAGACAGCAATGATCAAACAAAGACCAATCATATAAATCAATGTATTCAATTACAAAGTGATCATTACATGTCAACCATCCTATTCCTTGACTCCTAATTACCCAACTCAAAGAACTAAGCCTGACAACTAAGGCTCTCAACAGCAGAGGTCTCATCCCTCTGACAGCTATGATCTTCAATGATAACAGCAGTGATGTTTCTCTGTGATAATCAAGATGTGCCTTGCCCAAATCCCTCATCAGATGTTGCCAGGTCATCTCCATGAAGATCATATACAATGGTTGCAGATTACAGCCTGTTATCCTCCGGTCAACAAGGCCCTAAATGCAAACACTGTTTCACCCACATGCATTTACTTCCTTGTCTCCTCTAACGGCTATATTCAAGCCTATAAAAGGAAACCTCCAAGACCGAAGACACTTCCCTTCAACACACAACTTTTACAACCTTCCCTTCAACCTTTGCACACCTGCAAAACCTGCAACCAACAATCAAACAATCTGAGACACTTGTAACTGTAATTCAGGTGTATAAACTACTTTGTAAATCACTTAAGACTGACTTTAAGTGTGTATTGTAATTTGCTTCGTAACAAGCAAATCCCTAATTGACTGTACTAATTAGGAAGAGGAGGTTCAAGGAACTTGCCTAATCATCCATTGTAAATCTTAAAGGGAACTAGATTTAGTGGATTGATCTCACTTGTCAAGATTGACAGTGAGGGTGGACGTAGGAGGAGTGAACTCTGAACCACCTTAAATCTCTTGTGTCATTTGGTATTATCACACAACACACACACACATACACACACATACACTAATCACTTGTCTTTACATTATTTCAACAGTATTTATTCCGCTGCACATTACTCTCTTGCCTTTTAAATCAGTTAATATCTGACAACTAAGAATTCACCTCAGCTGTCAAAGCTTAACTGTCTAATCATCTATTTGTTGATTATGCAAACAGGACCTTTCAGGGACCACCCATTTATGATAATAAATCAAATTCATTGATAATTTTAATTATGGCAACTCAGAAGTGTTCTATTTTAGGTCTTCTACTTGTGCTTTGTTACTTGTTGAGCATTGTCAATGGTTGTGATTCGGATAATGAAGCACCAAAGTGTAAATGTGTGGATGGGGTAAAACGGAGTAGCTTCCCAGATGGATTCAAGTTTGGGACAGCAGCTTCAGCTTATCAATTTGAAGGAGCTTTTAATCATGACGGAAAAGGCTTAAGTAATTGGGATTACTATACACAAGCACATCCTGAAAGAATAGCTGATGGTAGCAATGGAGACGTAGCCACTAATTCTTACCTTCGATACAAGGTATTTAGAATCTTACCTTTTAGATTTGTGTGTGTATAAGCTTGTGATTGGAGACGTAGCCACTAATTCTTCTCTATGTCATACTAATATAATGTTCTCACAATGTTTTAGGATGATGTGCGCCTTGGTAAAGGGGTAGGCTTGAATTCCTACAGATTCTCAATCTCGTGGTCAAGAATTTTGCCTCGTAAGTTTTGATTTAAGTTGGTACATGGAGCCTATGTTCGTAATTGATTATCTCATTAGCTAATGGCAATGATTTGTAATATGCAGATGGAAGGTTATTTGGAGGGAGAGTGAATCAAAAGGGTATTGAATACTATAACAAATTCATTGACGAGCTATTAGAAAATGGTATAGAGCCTTATGTGACTCTTTTCCATTTGGATGTTCCACTTACTCTAGAAAAACGCTACAGTGGTTTCTTGAGCCGAAAGATTTTGTAAGTAATTCAAGCTGCGAATTCCATTTAAATTAATTTTTTTCTACCCACTAGATGGTGCTCATAAAAATTCATTTCATTCTGTGTAACAGGAAAGAATTTCAAAACTACGTGGATGTTTGCTTTAAACATTTTGGAGATCGAATAAAGAATTGGATCACAATAAACGAGCCATGGTCATTTAGCAGACAAGGTTATGCAGTTGGGGAATTTGCTCCAGGGCGTTGTTCTAATCACACTAGTTGCCTGGGTGGAGACTCTGGCACGGAACCATATATTGTCGCACATCACCAACTTCTAGCTCATGCAGCTGCTGTTCAACTTTACAAGAATAAATATCAGTCCCAACAAAATGGAAGCATTGGAATCACACTTGTTTCTTACTATTTTTTGCCTTACTCTAACTCAACTGCTGATCAATTGGAAGCATTGGAGTACTTATTCATTTTTTTTATTCATCTAATATTCTTGCTTCATTATATAAAATAAATGGGGTGATTTAATTTTGTGATTTTCACGTATCTCAGGTTCATGGATCCTATAGTATTTGGTGAATATCCAGAAAGCATGAGAGCAATTGTAGGAAGTCGACTTCCTAAGTTCACAGCAAGTGAATCAAAGATGTTAAAAGGGTCGTTTGATTTTATAGGGATGAATTACTACACTGCTACCTATGTCCAAGATGCACCTCGTGACATCAACGAAGGACCATTTAGCTATATTACAGATCCTCAAATGACTATTACAAGTAAGAATCAAAAATCAACTCTTTACTTTCAAGCACTATTTTTCTTACAGCCTTTTATGATATTGACCATACAGTTTTTTTTCTTTTTTGACAGGTATTCGTGATGGAATTCCTATTGGGAAACAGGGTGGTATGTATTGGTTATACATTTACCCAAAAGGGATTAAGGGCCTTTTGGACTACGTACGAACAACTTATAATAATCCACTTATTGTCATCACGGAAAATGGTAAATATTCTAATTATTCATTACTTTAATTCACTTGGCATTTTATTTTAGCCTAAGTTCAATTATGGAATCGAACTGATTAGAATTCTTGATGGTTTAGGGGTTGGGGAGGAAAACAATCCTAGTTTAACTCTTGAGGAATCACTTAATGACAGCACGAGAGTTGACTATCACCATGACCATATGTGTTGTCTTCTTGATGCAATCAAGTAAGTTTTTATTTCTTCCTTAATTTAGCAATATATGTGCTTTCGATGATATAAATTTCCAGAAACCTGACAATTTTACGGTTTGATCTTTGACAGTGATGGAAGTCAATTGAAGGGATATTTTATCTGGTCATTATTGGACAACTACGAGTGGTCTTCGGGTTACACAGTTAGATTTGGTCTTCACTATGTGGATTACAAGAACAACTTACAAAGACATCCAAAGAAATCGGCTGTATGGTTAAAGAGCATCCTTGCAGAAGAGCCATCTATCTATACCAATTACATCAAAGAAAGAGGGGAAAATAACCCATTAAGTTCTTCCTTATAATGTGACTCTTTTCGGATATTCTCGGAAATGTTCTAATGATTTTTGTAGATAAAGCTTCACCCATTCTTTGATCCATTTGTTCTATGATTCTGTATGTTATTCTTTAGTATGTAAAGATGGTATTACATATTTTCCATTCAATGTTCTAAAAATCTATGAGAATTAGAGAAACTTATTCTTCCTCTTAATTCTCACATTTCTCTCTTTCAAGATTCATAAGCTGTCACCGTTAATGGGGACAGAAGTTCCAATCCTTCAAGTCACCGTTCTCATACTCGAACCATTTCTCGTTGTTTGGCCAAACAGCGGATGAGACTGTTAATATGGGGAGGTTGAAGGCAGCGAGTGTAGTTTTAATAAGTGAAAGTTTAGGAATGTAAATTATTTATCTTTCTTTTAGTTGTTTTAATAAGTGAAAATTTATGTAATTTAGTTGTTAAATAAGTAATGGTGTCAATTAGTGGCGGACTCATGAATCACATCAGATGGGTGCCAAAAAAAAGTACTTAGTCACAAATTTTAACAAGTAGTTAATAAATCGGTAAATCCAACATGACTTTTGTGATGGACAATCAACAATCAAAATGTTATGGGGAAAAACAGCTGGAAATAGCCCGACAAGGGAGCAAGCTGTCAGCCAGAGTGTGTCTAGGAGGAAGATAGGCGAGAGCGTGACATGCCACCACCTAAGGACATGCCAAGGGTAGAAAGGCGAGAAGTCACCAAGGCGAGATCTGAGGGAGCTGTGGGGAAGAGGAGGTCTCAAGATATTGTTGAAGATGGAAAAAGGAGGAAGGTGTATTACCAATCTCCTAACTCGCGAGATTCGTCCTATTATTATGAGTTTGAAGGGGATGAGATAGATAGTGGATCTATCATGGATAAGACATACTAACCAAGTCGCTCGAGGCATTCAGAAGGAAGGTCGCGTCATTCAGAAAGATCTCATAAAGACAAGGAGATTAGGCGGCATGAAAAGGTTGAGAATAAGGAGGAGGACCACTGAAAGAAAGAAATGGCGAAAAGGATCAATGAGCTGGAAGCGGGAAATAAAATAGAGGAAGACAAGGATTCTTACTTAACACCTTTTGTAAAGGAGATTCAAAATGCTGACCCAGATCCAACTTTCCGCATGCCATCATTGTCTGAATATTCGGGGAATACAAGAGCGAGAACCCATGTTGGTGGTTTCGAAGTGACAATGTCCATGCTCACAAAAAGTGAAACAATTTTGTGTAGGGCGCTGGCTAGTACCTTGACTGACCATGCTCTGGAGTGGTTCCTTACTCCACCCACGGAG
This sequence comes from Adenophora triphylla var. japonica, assembly GCA_022495995.1. Lineage (NCBI taxonomy): Eukaryota > Viridiplantae > Streptophyta > Magnoliopsida > Asterales > Campanulaceae > Adenophora > Adenophora triphylla. The sequence goes on along the minus strand of JAFEMH010007195.1, from coordinate 49,569 downwards.
TCAATCACGGCCTATCAAGACTTTAAAAGGAAGTTTTTGGCGAGATTTAGTGCCTTTAGAGCACAGCCAGTGAGGAAGCAGGAGCTATGTGGGATAAGGCAGAAAGCTGGTGAAGGAATAGCCAGTTATACTAAAAGATTCATGAAGGTGGCCAATCAGATTTCAGACATAGAGCAAAGCAACACCATCATTCTTTACAATGCAAGTTTATTGCCGGGCCACTTCAAGCAAGAATTGGGGATGAGATTTCCTGAAACCGCCGACGAGTTATATGAGAGGGTTAGAGGATACTGTGGAGGAGATGATAACGATGAGGTACCTATAATTCCCACATCAACATCTACGACGAGAAAGAGTGTGAAGGAAAGGATTGAATATGTGAAGGAAGAAAAAGAAGGGCATAAAGGAGGTCGCAGTGGTGGCCAAGGTGGGAGAGGAGGTGGCCGCGGAGGAGGCCTGGGCCAAGAAAGATTGCGAAGTTTGTTAAGTTAAACACCAGCCCAGCGAGATACTAAAGATGGTTCATTTGCCTGCAGTTTTTCCAATGCCAAAGATAGGAGCGGCGCTTAGAGATCAAAATGGTTTTTGCGAGTATCATCAAGCGAAATGGCATGCTACGGATGATTGTTATAATTTGAAAAGGGTGATTCATATGAAAATTGATGATGGTGAGTTAGCAGAATATGTTGAGAAAGAAGGAGGACAAGTGACGAGGGATGAAAGAAATCTAATTGACGTTATTCAAGATCCAACCCCAAGCATTTCTTAACTTGACAACCAAATCATGACTTTGTCGCACAGTTTCAACGTACCAGAATACCCGCCAAATGAGGATAGGGTGATAAGTTTTTCAAGGAAAGAATTGGCGGTAACAGCCAGTCATGGAAGTCAGCCTGTAGTGCTAACAATCTATCCAGGAAACAACATCATCCAACGGGTGTTAGTGGATTCTGGAGCAAGCCGTAACATTTTGTATTATGATGCCTTCAAGAGGATGAATTATACTGAAGCAAAGTTGATACCCTACAATGGCTTTTTGGAAGGTTTCACAAATCATACAGTGAGAGTGAAGGGAACCAATTGCTTTGGCTGTAGAGATTGGGGAAGGGAGATTCGCTAGAACTCGAATGGTTGAATTCATTGTAATTGACTTAGTTTCTCCCTAACACCATAGTGGGGATTCCATTCATGCAAATCTTTGAAATGGTCGTATATATTCCCCATCAAAGAGTGAAGTACCCCACCCCCAACGGCATTGGGTGTTTGAAGAGCAAGGCAATAACTGTCATCAGAAAAAAAGAGAGAGATGCAAAAGGGGAAAGCGGCAAGCACCAGTTCATTGATGACAAAACTAGCAGCTCGCCCATTGCACATTAATATGATTGCCGCAGTTGAGGAGGAGATGGATTGGGAGGAGACATAAAGCATGAGAAACAACATGGCAATCATAGCAATGGCGACAGTTGTGGCCTCAGAAGGCAGAGAGATGGAGGTTGATGAAAGGCGAGAAATGGAAGAAGTGGTTGAATAGTTTGAATCAAAAGTCGTCGGCGAGATGAATGTATCAATGGAACTACTAAGCTTAAGACCAACCTTAAGTTGTGTGAGGGCTGTCAGACTTGTACAAGGAGGAGCCTAAAATAGAAGAAATTGAAGAATGTGAGGAGATTGAAATGGAGACTATGGATGGGCAGCCAACAGGAAATGTCTTGTCAAAAAATGATGAGGAGGATCTCGACAATGGTAAGAAAAGAAAGAGAATTGAAGTTGATACATTGCAAGTGCGAGATGAGCCTGATATTCAAGCTTTGGAAGAGTTAGAGGAAGTATAAATTAAAGATAGTTTCCCCGAACAAATGATTAAAATTGGGAAGCAATTGTCAATGGTGGAGTGAGAAAGATTGGTTGCTTTTTTGAAGCAAAGCCTAGATGTATTTGCTTGGCATCCTGAAGATATGAGAGAGGTAGATGAGAATGTCACCATGCATTGTCTGAACGTGGATCCAAATGTAGAGCCATTCAAGCAGAAAGTTAGATATTTTTTGATGGAGAAGGAAAAGGCAGTCTTGGAAGAAGTTGAAAAATTGTTAAAAGCGGGAATCATAGAAAAGATTCAATACCCAATTTGGTTGGCTTGCCCAGTAATGGTGTTGAAAGCAAACAAGAAGTGGAGGATGTGCATAGATTTCACAGATTTGAATACGGCCTGCCCCAAGGATTGTTATCCTCTTCCAAAGATAGACAAGTTGGTAGACTCCATTGCAGGGCACAAAGTGTTTAATTTCATTGACGCCTACTCAGGTTACCATCAAATTAAAATGGCAGAAGAAGATAACGCTAAAACCGCGTTCAGAACACCAAAGGGAAATTTTTGTTATAAAATGATGCCGTTTGGATTTAAGAATGCTGGGGAGACATAGCAGCGTATGGTCAATGAGGTATTTAAGTCGCATATTGTAAGGAACACGGAGGTTTATATTGATGATATGGTGATTAAGACCAAGGATGGCGATCACCTTGAGGATCTCGCTGAAACCTTTCGTAGCCTAAGGAAAAATTCGATAAAATTGAATCCCAGCAAATGTATACTTTTAGGGTCACGACGCGGAAGTTTTTGGGGTTTTTTTTTTTTTGTGAAAAGAAAGGGAATAGAGGCCAATCCCGAAAAGATACATGCTTTACTTGATATGTTGCCACCAAAAATAATCCGCAAGATTCAGCGCTTAAATGGAAGGATCATTGCCTTGGGACGTTTCATATCCAGATCGGCCGAAAGGTGTTTGCCCTTTTTTAAGGTCTTAAAGGGTGGACAAAAATTCTCTTGGAGTGAGGAGTGTAATGAAGCGTTCAAACAGATGAAGAGTTATTTAGGGAAGCCTCCATTATTGTGTAGCCCAGTTGAAGGTGATGAGTTGTTTGTGTAATTGGTGGCATCTGATTATGGAGTTGCAGCAGATCGGTTAAGGAAGATGGAAATGTTCAAAAGCCAGTATATTATGTTTCTAAGGCATTGAGTGAAGTGGAGGCAAGATATTTTAATGCAGAGAAGTTGACGTACGCCTTGGTAATTGCCGCAAGAAAGCTAAGGGCCTATTTCACTTATCATACAGTGATAGTCTTGTTTGATTCTCCATTAAGGAAGATTCTCCAACAACCTGATACGACGGGAAGGCTATTGAAGTGGTCTATTGAGTTAACTGAGTTTGACATCAAGTTTAATTTAATTAAAACGTGTTTTCTCACAGTCCTAGGTAGGTTGGAAAAGATTGCTCTTCTTTTTCGCAATTATGCTAGATCCTGGGCCAGTGGAGACCGTCTGTGCGGCTATAAGCTCCTCGTTTTGCACCTGTATTTCGACATCCTAAGGTGGACAGCCCCGGGCGAGGGTCCTATAGGGCAAGCGGTTTCCACCGGCCTAAAAGAAAAATCGAACCTAAGGACCGAGCCTGTCATGTTCGTTTTAATGCGTTAGCCATGTGAATAGTGAACCGAGCCGGCACCTAAGTCAGGATCAGGTCAAGAGTTCGGCATGACCTCTCTTTACCTTGCTTGCGCAAGGGATCTGTGACGTTAGGCGTTGGCTGGGTCATATCGTCATGGCTGACGTATTAAAGGCTTGATGACATGGTGTCATGTGGGCATGGATGTATATCCGGGACGGAACATCGTCTGGGTGTAGCTTCGGAAATCAAGATCAGGTCAAGATTTTAGCATGACCTTTCATCGCTTTGCTTGCGCAAGGGATCTTGAGTTTCGAGCTTCGACTCAGAAAATGGCCGACATGGGATATGTATCCAGGCTTGTATGACACGGACTGGGTAAAAACCAACCGAGTCTGGACAGAGTGTGACTCAAGACTCAAACGTGCAGGGTTGACGCTTGGCTAGGATGGGATGTTTGGAATGATCCCATGTGCATCCAAGAGGCCTAGGAAGACCAAACGGACTGCAACTGAGACCACTCCGGGTTAAGGGTTGTAGTGTGCAGTGTATCCGAGGCAGCAGTGCGCGTAGCATGCGGTGTAACCGAGGCAGCAGTGTGAGTAGCGTGCGGTGTACCGAGGCAGCAGTGCGCGTAGTGTGCGGTCTCTAAAATTCTTTTTCTGAGTAAAACAGAAGTTTTTGAAGAATTTTAAATATATGTACACAGATGTATATTGATGCATTTTTTGTATTTTTATTTGTTTTTGTAAAATAAAAAAGTAAAGCACATGCACACACACACAACAGTTAAAGAAAGGGGTAAAATGAAAGTTTGACCCTCATCATTGTTTTAAAATTCTTTTGTTTTGTATTTAAAAGTTTTTTTTAAAACAAATTTTCCCCAGCGGAGTCGCCAAATGAAATTACCCGAATCCGGCTCGCGCGCGGAGCCCCGGCATCTCGCACTCGTGCGTCGCTTTCGGGAAGTCGCCCGGATCCGATAGGCAGCGCGATCGCGCCCCGGCATCTGGCTTATTCCGTTTTGAGGTTGGAGGTGTCTCGCTGTGTTTTCGCTTTGTAGAGTCGCCACGCCGTTTTTATTAAGCCCAAAACATTGAAAAAGGGCATCAGTTTAAAAATAAACTGTTTTTGTGTGATGAGATTTTGAGTTCGGAGGTCAGATGACTCCTCGGGAAGAGAATATTAGAATATTAGAGCTCACCCGAGTTGCCTCATAAAAACGAGTCTTTCGGTACCCCTTATATTCTTTAACTGTTGTGTGTGTGTGTGTATGTGCTTTTAAAAATGCTTGATGTGTCGGATGTCTACATTGTACACTGCTTATTGAAATGTATTGAAATAGTGTTGGAAGGAAGCCTTACCAATGTTGGTTCGTGTCTGTCTTCCGCTGGGGAATAGTGTTTGAGGATGGAATAGTGTTCCGGTACGGACCGAGATTGCTTCGGATGAGCCGGTTGTCTGCGGACAGAGTTTCGGCGTGCGTGGGGATCGTCGGTTGCATTCGGACAGAGGTTCGGCGTGCGTTGGGATCGCAGGGATCACTCAGGCAGAGGTTCGGCGTGTGTTGGGATGGCAGAGGTCACTCGGGCAGAGGTTCGGCGTGGGCCGGAATCGCCGGTTTGACTCGAAAAGAGCCGGGACGCCTCGGGAAAGACCAGGCAAGGCCTCGGAGTACCACAAGGGGCCTCAGAGTACCTTGAGAGTGCCTTGGGGAAGCGCGGGAGCATCGCGGGAGCGCTCAGAGAGGCTTCGGAGCAGCACAAGGGAGCTCGAAAGGCCTCGGAAGGATCCGAAAGGGGCCGGGAGTGCCTCGAGAGGACTTAGAGGGGTGCCAGAAGGCTGGGGGAGAGGAGAGAAGAGGGAGATGTGTGAAATGAGGGAGGGGGAGCCCTCTATTTATAGTTCTCAGATTTGTGCAAGAAGGTCCGTACGGACCTTCCAGGTAATCCAAGATTTTGGTTTTCCTCGATTTGAGGGAATAAGTGAACATTAAGAAGATTCAGCAATGATGGTGTCGGGTAGCAGGAAGGTCCGTACGGACCAACCTTGCATGCATAAAGGTCCGTACGGACCAACCATGTAGCTGAGTAATTATTACTTCCGGGATTTGAGTGAATATCTTGGACTTTAAGAGGATTCAGTAATCATGGCAACAAAGAGGTCCGTACAGACCTTATATGCTTTTCCAGTTTCTGAAAAATTCCTTTGAGGTCCTTTTGTGCTTTTTTGTCCCAGAAAGGTCCCTCCTTTGGTTTGGTTGGGGGTTTTGAGGTTTTTGAGTGTCATGGGTCTTCGAGACTGCGTTTGTGTGAGTCTGTGGTGTTTCCCGTGTGCTCGGAAGAGGGTGATCCAGATTGGGGTACTTACAGTTGGCAGTCTTTATTGTTGAGACTTCATTTACAAAGTCACAGGCGGAGTTGGCAGAGGCAGCAACCAAGGGAAAGATGTACAAGAAAGTGGTTCCTAGTTTAATTGAGGTAAAAGAGAGACTTCCCAATTGTTGGAGCCTGCATGTTGATGGATCTTCAGCGAAGGATAAGGGTGGAGCGGGAATCATGCTGGTGTCTCCGGATGAAGATTGCAGATATGAAAGGGCATTTAGATTCAAATTTCCCGTTTCAAATAACCAAGAAGAGTATGAAGCTCTAATTGCGGGAACCGAGCTAGCCAGAGATATAGGCCTGACTAAGATTATCAATCATTCGGACTCCCAGTTAATTGTAAATCAGGTGAAAGGAGAATATGGAGTACTTCATCCAGTATTGGTGAAATATTGCGACATGTCAAGGAGCATCTTAAAGAGTTTCAAGTTATGGGAGTTGGTGCAGATTAATAGATCTGAAAATGCAAGAGCTGATATGTTAAGCAGGTCCGCGGGAAACAATGTCCAAAACTCGTCAAAGGAAGTGGTGATAGAATATGTGGAAATACCGGCAATCAATAGGCCGGTTGTCATGGAGATAGAAGAATCAGAAAAGAGTTGGGTAAGCGAGATGAAGTAATTCCTAGAAAAACAAGAGTTTACGCTTGACGAAGACAAGGCCAAGTTAATCAAGAAGACCTTGCAAGGTTTACAGTTCAAGATGGAATTTTCTATAGAAGATCATTTTTCAAGCCGCTGATGAGATGTGTTGAACCCGGTTTGGTGGACAAGGTTTTGTATGAAATACATGAAGGAGTATGGGGAGGGCATCCAGGAGCGAGAACTCTGCTAGATAAAATCTTATTTCCTGGATATTATTGGCCAACATTAAGGCGGGATGCAGAAAATTATGCGAGGAAATGTGACAAATGTCAAAGACATGGAAATATCCCAAAATTACCATTGACTGATCAAACCCCAATAGTGGCTACATAGCCCTTCGACATGTGGGGAATTGACTTGATTAGGCCTTTTCCAAAGGCCAAAGGTGGGTGTCAGTATATGGTTGTCGCAGTGGATTATTTCACGAAGTAGACGGAAGCTAAGGCATTGGCGACAATCACGGAAGACAACGTAATCAAGTTTGTACAGGAAAATATATGGTATAGATATGAGCTTCCAAGGGAAATCATTTCAGACCATGAAACTCAATTTGGGAGGAAATTTTCGGCGAAATGTGCAAGATTGAGCGTAAAACATTGGAAGTCGGCAGTTTACAGGCCACAGTGCAATGTGCGGCAGAGGTGGCAAACAAACAGATAATTGCCACATTGGAAGAGTTTTCAACTACTATTTGTTATGTGAGAACAACCACGAAGGGTTCAACTGGAGAGACAGCGTTTGCGCTCACCTATGGCTCATAAGCAATGGCGTTGACGAAGATGGCCTTACCAACTTACAGAGTTACCTATTATGATGAAGTCAGAAATGAACAAAGGTGTTGCAATGATCTTGATCTATGTGATGAAAAGAGAATGAACGCGAGAATGAAGATGATCAATTACAAACAGAAAATGAAGGTGCAACATGATAAAAGGGTCAGCAAGAGATCGTTCAACGTGGGATATTGGGTTCTAAGAAGCATGGAGGCAACGATACCAAAGCTTGGATTCTCTAAGCTTGATGAAAAGTGGGACCACATACTACTATTTTGGGCATTCCACTTTAAAGTCACACTTTCCTAAAAAGGAAACGTTTTAATACTTCTTTATTCATGGGACCCACTTATCATACTCACAACAACTATCCACTTACTATTATCTACCCCACTTTCTCTCTCCTACCCACTCACAACTCCTACTTTAATAACATTATATATATTCACTTCTTATTTTCCGTTCTCAACAGTAAATTGGTAAGCTAATGTGGGACGGAGGGAGTATAGATTGTGGGTGTGAATTAAAGAATTCATTTTTTATTCCTGTTCACTTCTTTCATTGACACCTTCTTCAAGGTAATTTTCAACTTCTGTTATACTCCCTCCGTCCCGGCCGACTTAGGATTTTTTGAAATGGCACGGGGATTAAGGAAAAGGTAAAAGTTGTGAGTGTAATTTAAAAATAGGAGAGAGAATGAGTGGAGGGAATAGTAAATTATAATGGTGTTGTGAGTATTAAAATAATGTAGGAGAGAGAATGAGTGGTGAGAATAGTGATTTAAGGTTTCCATTTTGGGCCGTCCTAAGTCGGGTGGGACGCCCAAAATGGCAAAAAGTCCTAAGTCAGCCGGGACGGAGGGAGTATATTTTAATTGTGTTTTGAATTTGGTTTAATTTGATTCTTGCTTACTGTATTTGGGTCAGTGAAACTTTAGTTTGTTCTTGGGAATTCTTTGTTAATTAGTTTGTGCTTTGAAATTTTCTAAAGGTTATATTCTTGCTCATGTTTATATTACTACTATTCAACGCTCCTTCCCCTCCCCAATCCGTTCTAAAAAAAATCCTATGTTACAGTTACCAATTGATATAAAAGTTTAAACTGTTAGATTGTAACTCAACAATATATATCAACCTTTCACACTCCCTCACATGCCAAACAGGTTGCACACGTAGAGAGATTACAAATATGCCACATTATCGGGCAAGACAATTTTCAAACAAGCAACATTCTCGGACATGTTAACATAGTGCAATTTTTGCACACTTAAATAAGGGTAATACTGCAAGCGAGCGAAATCGAACCCGAGACTTTGCGCTCTGATACCATGTTAGAGTTACCACTTGATATAAAAGCTTAAGCGGTTAGATTGTGACTCAACAATGTATATCAAACTTTCACAACCTATTGCATTTTTGACCTAATGTATTTGGATTAAATTTCGATTTTAACTGCTCTTGTCTGTCCCAATAAATGTCCAAAAAATGTCCAAATTTACTCTAGATCCGGAGCAAATTTAAATTTTTTCGGACATTCATTTGGGGCGGAGTAGCATTTAGCATTCATTAGAAGATAAAATTGGTAAGTTCTCTAAGTACACATTTCTGCAGAATTTCTAAGCTTCCATTGTACGCTCTCTTGTTTTTTAGATCTTATACTTATCCTCAAACCGGAGGGCCTTTTTCGGAGACGCCTATAAGTACCCCAATCTTGGTCATTAATATTCCGTCAACCCAAATTAATGATTTATAATCATTTAGGGGCATTTTGGACATTATTTTGACAATTTGAATGAGGAAGGACCTCTTAGGAATAAAAAATGGACAATTACCTCACTGGAGGCCTGTCATTTCCAAGAAAAAGGAATATTGACCACTTAGAAAAAGCCAAGACTGCCAGAAACAGCTTTCTGCAAAAAACAGGCACGCTGCTGGGGTCATCCACACGGACAAAATTGTACCTACAATCTTGTCCACGCGGATAAGATTGCACCGACGATCTTGTCCACGCGGATAAGATTGTCGCTCCAGACAACTTATAAATTTAGCCTTTCTCCTTCAGTTTTAACAACAACAAACACCTTTCTCTACTGTTACTCTGCCGAAATCCCTCCTCAAAACAGCCTTAAATATTCCCACAACTCCAATTCAACACCAAATCCAACCTCAAATCCACTACCAAACTCTCCTAAGCCTTTGAATCCTTCAAACCCCAAACACTAACCCAAGAATCATTGGTAAACCCTCACTCCCCCTACTCCAAACTCCTTTGTTCATGTATGAATTTCATTTCTCCATGATGTGATTCTACTTGCTTTTTGTTCATCCCTCTTCCCCTTTGTCCTAGGATCTAAGAGGATCTCCATGCATTTTCGTGGATGATTCTCTACAAGGATCCACACTTTAAATTATGTACCTCCCTTGTCCCTTTACATTGACTAGTCTTTACTTGTTACTTGATCTCTTGACCTAAAATGTGGTCATCTTGGAGTTCATCTCCATAGATGATCACATTAAATGGTCCACATCTTTGTTTTCATGCCTCTTTACTTAGTCTTTACTTGCTTTCTTGACCTAAAGTATGGTCATCTTGGAGTCCATCTCCATAGATGACTACTTTAAATGATCCATATTGCTTACTTCCTTGCAATTCTCCATCCCTAGTCTAAGATGCTCACCTTGGAACTCTTTCCTTGGATGAAAATCATCTAGACTCACAAAATAGGTCACACAAGATGTAGGAGATACACTAGAGTATAGATCTCAAGGATGGTCATCTTATGACCACCTTAGAAATCATCCTCTAAAGTCGATACATCTTGACCTATCCCTTGTTTAAGTTTACTTTCATGTCAAACTCCCCTTTTCCCCTAGCAAATGAAATGCTCACAAAGTCCTAACGTACCCCCGGGATGACTTGATTAAGTGGATTCATCACTTATGACCACTAATCAAAGTCTAGGGAAAGAGAGGACAAGCATGGATGCCAAAATCTAAACACCCCCTTTACTTTCTATCTTTCCTGTTATAATTCCAGTTAAGTCCTGTAAATCCAGTTAACTTTCTGGAAATTACAATGACTAAACTGGAAACTGGAAACTGTAAAAATATTGACACTGCAGGGCTATCCGAGCGGATGAGATTGCACTGCAGTCTTGTCCACGCGGATGACATTGTCATTTGCAAACAGTCCCTTAGTTTTCTGTTATTTCCAGTTTAATCACTGTTTTCAAACTATTTTTCAGTTCAGTTCCTAGAATTCCGATTATCTTCAGAAAACCCCTTTTAAAACACACACACATAAAAACAAAAGTTTTCAAGTGAGGAAGACTCGTCGTACGAGGCATTCCGGGTGAACACCAACGTTCTTCCAGGAGTGTAACGTGACCTCCGAACTCACTTTCTCTCATTTTGGGCATTTTTCAAAGTTTTGGCCCCTTAAACTAAAAACGGCATGGCGACTCCGAAATGATTTTTCAAACATTTTAAAACACACACACACACACATAACAAAACTGGTAATATTTAGCCTGAGTTGAATTCTGGGAATTGACTAGATTTCTCTATTGTTTAGGGGTTGGGGAGGAAAACAATCCAAGTTTAACACTTGAGGAATCGCTTGATGACAGCACGAGAGTAGACTATCACCATGACCATATGTGTTGTCTTCTTGATGCAATCAAGTAAGATTTCTTCTTTTCTTTTCTTAATTTAGATATATATTATGCTTTTGACGATATAAATTTTCAGAAACTTGACAGTTTTACAATTTGATCTTTGGCAGTGATGGAAGTCAACTCAAGGGATACTTTATTTGGTCACTATTGGACAACTACGAGTGGTCTTCGGGTTACACAGTTAGATTTGGTCTTCACTATGTGGATTACAAGAACAACTTACAAAGACATCCAAAGAAATCAGCTGTGTTGTTAAAGAGCATCCTTGCAGAGGAGCCATCTATCTATACCAATTACATCAAAGAAAAAGGGGGAAAGGAACTCATTGAGATCTTCCATGTAAAGAGGCTCTTATAGGATAATCAGACAAATGTGGATTGTTTTTTATTTTTATTTTTTCAGATTAGATTTCATAATCATTCTTTAATTTGTATATTAATTCTTAGTCATTATATAGTTCATTAGCATGTAAAGATGGTCCATTATGCAAAGGATGCAATTGAATGAATATATGTATCTTATTCTTTAGAACTTGGCCTTCTTATGTTCTCACATTCTTCTTATTCAAAGTTCTAATTAACTGTGATTCACATGTCACACTATCATTCTTTGATTTCCCTATACGCCCCTGAAACAAACATTAATTCTAAAGAGGATAGATATTTTCGTTTATTTCAACTAAGGCCTCTGTTACAAAATACCCCGGCCCCTTCTTATAGACATCTATCAGAGCTAAGAAAACTCAACACATTACTATAAGAGCCAACATAATAACTCTGAGGGTTATAGGCATCTATCAGGGACAAATAGAGGTCAAAAAAACTCGCACACGTGACTATCATAAAATAGTCTTGTAAAAGGTGTCACGGTTGACTATTCAATATATTTAATAAATGCGTTTTACTTGTTCTTCGTACATTAATCATTCCAAATTATGAAGAAAAAAAACTCTGATCTGCATTAAGTGTAGCAAAAGGGGGAAATTGTTAGGACCTAAATATGTAAACCACATAGTTATATATGGTTTTGACAAAGAAACATATCATATCTTATGTTATCTGACAGCCAAGATAACTCATGAACATTGGATAGCCATGACTCAAAACTGCACATCTCTTGAATCAACTGGACAGCAATGATCAAACAAAGACCAATCATATAAATCAATGTATTCAATTACAAAGTGATCATTACATGTCAACCATCCTATTCCTTGACTCCTAATCACCCAACCCAAAGAACTAAGCCTGACAACTAAGGCTCTCAACAGCAGAGGTCTCATCCCTCTGACAGCTATGATCTTCAATGATAACAGCAAAGATGTTTCTCTGTGATAATCAAGATGTGCCTTGCCCAAATCCCTCATAAGATGTTGCCAGATCATCTCCATGAAGATCATATACAATGGTTGCAGATTACAGCCTGTTATCCTCCAGTCAACAAGGCCCTAAATGCAAACACTGTTTCACCTACATGCATTTACTTCCTTGTCTCCTCTAACGGCTATATTCAAGCCTATAAAAAGAAACCTCCAAGACTGAAGACACTTCCCTTCAACACACAACTTTTACAACCTTCCCTTCAACCTTTGCACACCTGCAAAACCTGCAACCAACAATCAAACAATCTGAGACACTTGTAACTGTAATTCAGGTGTATAAACAACTTTGTAAATCACTTAAGACTGATTTTAAGTGTGTATTGTAATTTGCTTCATAAAAAAAAATCCCTAATTGACTGTACTAATTAGGAAGAGGAGGTTCAAGGAACTTGCCTAATCATCCATTGTAAATCTTAAAGGGAACTAGATTTAGTGGATTGATATCACTTGTCAAGATTGATAGTGAGGGTGGACGTAGGAGGAGTGAACTCTGAACCACCTTAAATCTCTTGTGTCATTTGGTATTATCACACAACACACACACACATACACACACACACTAATCACTTGTCTTTACATTATTTCAACAGTATTTATTCCGCTGCACATTACTCTCTTGCCTTTTAAATCAGTTAATATCTGACAGCTAAGAATTCACCTCAGCTGTCAAAGCTTAACTGTCTAATCATCTATTTGTTGATTAAGCAAACAGGACCTTTCAGGGACCACCCATTTATGATAATAAATCTAATCTGTACACTTATCAATCCGACTTTTATTCCGTCGGAATGCATAAGCCTCAAATAGGTTGCAGTGCAGTTTGTATAGGCTACTTTAGCCATCAGTTCTTTCGCATGTTTTAATTTGATTGCATTTGAAATATTGTTTAATAAAGCAGCGATTAGCTGAGCAAATGGCTTGTAGTCAAAAAAGATTTGGGATTAAAAAAAGGAAAAAAGGAAGCAAAGCAGTTTGTACTTTGTAGTAGCCAAAAATGACTTGGGATAGGAATTAAATAAGTGGGCTTTAGTCAGAATAAGTGATTAGGACTGGACAAGGTTCAAACTAGGCATGCATGTAAATACTATATATTGAGTCAATTTTGGTGTACTCCCCCTGAGGTTTGACTAAATAACACTTTCTACCCTGTTATTTTGAAAACTTGGCAGTCACTTCTCTTTCAAGGACCAAACAAACCGTCATTTTCCATAAAAATGGCTTGAAAAAGACCAACAATCTTTAAACTTTCTTCCAAATATTAAGTTAACTCACCTAAGTGGAACATCAAGGGTGGAAAGTGTAATTTTTTAAACAACAAGGCTGGTCAATAAAAGTAAGCCCACAAGGCATGTTCCAGGAAATGAGCAAGAAGTCACAGCAGATTTAAAACATAAAACACATGTCTGAGGTTTCCTATATAAGAGCTATAACTGAAAGGCCCTTTGTTGATATGCAGATGATCATACAGCTATGGTTTGGCTTAGCTGTCAGATGATAGTTGAATTGTGCAGCGGAATAAAAGAGGCTTGAAATAATGATAGGACAAAGAACACAAAGAAATAATGCAAGTGTGTGAATGTGATTGCAATAATGTAATAACACAGAGAATTTAAAGTGGTTCAGAGTTCACTCCTCCTACATCCACCCTCACTGTCAATCTTGACAAGTGAGATCAATTTTATTATAATCTTTAATCAACAAAAATTACAAATGATTGATTTAGGCAAGTTCCTTGAACTTCCTCTTCCTAATTAGTACAGTCAACTAGGGATACACTTAAAGTACAGTCTTAAGTGTTTTTACAACTTGAAGTACAGTCTCAAGATTTTACAAACCAACTAATACACTCAAAGTACAGTCTTGAGTGATTACAAACTAATTCTACACCTAAAGTACAGTCTTAGGATTTTGGGATTTGTGAATTAACACACTAGGGTTGTTTGTTGTTGAAGCAGAGGTTTAGGGGTGAAGGTTTTGGTTTGAGACAGGGTTTGAAGGGTAGGAATTGGTGAGAGTGTGTGTGGATTACAGGAGGTGTGTGTGGGTGTAAGGGAAAGGCTTTGGATTGAAAAAGAGTATTTTTCAAGGGGGTTAATGAATAGAGGAGAGAACTCCTCTATTTATAGCCTTCAATGTAGCCGTTGGAATATGACAGTTGCAGCTACATTAATGAGTCTTTGACTGGTCTTTGCCCCACTTGTCCACTTGCAGGTCTTCATGAGTTGGCATGAGCTGAGAGCTTCCAAAAGGTCTTCAATGTTCTTCAATGGTCACTTTGATAGCTGTGAAGATACAGGATCCATCTTGGTTGAGATTGTGGCAGTAGAGTATGAGACAAAGAGATGGCTGTCTGAGGACTGAAGTCATAGCTGTTAGATCATAGCAAGGCTTAGCTATCAGAGAAGATTTCTAATAAGGGCTGAGATGCACTTGATGATCTTGATGACTTAGAGAGTGAATATGATTCATGTTTTTGATTGATTGTAATCATTGTATATGACAGAATCATAACTATCAAACTCATAGCTGTCAGATACACTGAGGAATGAAAATGAAGTTTGATTTGGTCAGTCATGAACATAGCTGTTAGAGTAAAGGATCATGACTGACAGTCTTCCTCTTTTGATATAAACCCTGTTCTATATATATATTCCTTTATCAAAACCAACTAACTAAGACGTTGATCAAAGTTAGGTCCTAACAATTTCCCCCTTTTTGGTAAAGGAAGATCTATTTTAGAACATGTTTTCACATTTGATAAGAGAAATAATAATAGAAGAAATAATACAAGGATTCATAGCAAGCACAAGTAACCAGAATGAGATTGAAATACATGAATTTAATCTCAAGATGAAAAGGTTCACAGATTACAGCCATAAAAACTGAGCCAATCAAAACATATTGTTTTTTTTAAAAAAAAAATGTTCCATAAAACTACACTTCAATCATCAGCCAGTTGATCATAGAACTCCTCTCTTTCTTGCCTGGCTGAAATAATCAGATTTCTTTCTTCCTCCAGTTCTCTTCTCATATCTGGCTCCACTCCTCTGTAGTAGAACTCATTGTTCCATTCCCAGGACATCCTCTCATCATACTTGAAGAACTTATCTTCCTTAGATTTCAGTTGAGCTCTTGTAAGGGGCATCTGATCATTTCTGATTCTCATTGTGCCCCACAAATGCTTCTTCTTGTTCCTTGTTCTCTTGTTTTTCATGGGCCCAATGGATTGATCTGGTTGTGATTGAACTGAGACTTGAGTTTCAGGAAAGGAATGAGTGGATTGCTGAGGAGGGTTGGTAAATGTAGGAGATGGAATTATTATTGGAGAGTCTAGATCTGGACTTGAAGGAGCATCATCATCATCACATCGTAGTCCGAGGAAAGATCAATAATGCTTTGGTTCTGTTTTGACCGCCTATGGATTCTACGAATTCTTTGATCTCAGGAATAGAGACCAAGTTCATGAAGTGAGAGTTTTCATTGGGTGAGGTGAAGTTAATGGGATCAACAGTGATGAAGGGAGAAAGGTAGGGCTCAATTCTGGATTAAGGGTTGGGGAAAGATGTTGACCATTTTGCTTATCAAAAGCATGAGGGCATACTTTTGTTCAAACAGAGAAAGGAAAAATGATTTTGCAAGGTCAATGCACAGGGTGAAGACTAGACCCTTTGGCATATACAGGCATGAATTGAGTGATGGAGAGATAAGTTGGCTGAAGAGAACTTCCCAATCAAGAAGAGTATTGGGAGTGATGAACTTTGGGAAGGATGGGATTTGGTGAACAAAGTTGGAGGTTGATGAGGTTCTTGACACTTTCCATTATTCATAGGCAAAGAAAACTAACCCTGCAAGGTTTCTTGCTACCATTATCAAACCATTTCTTGACGGTTCCTTAATTTTGGATAGGTAAATGGGTTTGCAATTTCTGGGAAATGAGTTACATGGACCAACCTTGTTCTTGCTGCCTTGATGGAAGACATAGAGAAGTCAATGTCACAGCTAAGCATCCAAGGTTCTTTCCTGGGAAGATATGCTTGAGTAGGAGGAATAGAATGGCTTGGATGGCTGTCAGGACTGTCAAGAATGGGATCACTGTCAGTTATATCTTGACCTTGTCCAGTTAGGATTGGACTTTGAGGAGAGGCTTCAAAAGGTTCATTTTCAGGGATTGGAGAAATTGGCTTGGAAGGTGCAAAGGCTTGGGTTGAAACAGTTGGGATTGACTCAGAGGCTTGGCCAAGACTTTGATTGAGAATATTGGAATTGAATTGAGATTTAAGGAGGTTTAAGGCTGCCCTGACTTCTCTTTTGGCCAACTTTTTCTCAAGAATAGCTGTCAGGGCTTCCTCACTTTCTGGAGTTCCATCAAACACAAGTCCCTTGCAAGCATTTATGATTGAATCTCCCTTTGAGACTTGATTTGGATCTATTTCAACTCCAACCTTTTTGAGACTTTGAATAACCTCAGTGATATTATCAAGATTCCCCCTATCAATTTCAATAGTTGGGGTAGGTTCATTCACAGCCTCAGTCTCAGGAATGGAAGGGAAGGTTTGGATATCTACATCCATAGCTGTCACCTTGGGGTTACTAGATGTCTCTCCAGGTCCACTCCTTTTCTTCATAAACCTAGACCTGAGTTCATCTAGGGCCATTAAAGATTCTTCCTTACTTAGAACATCATCAAGAAACAAGAGAACAGCTTTTTCAGTGTCAGGGTTCCCATCCAACTCAATAGCATCAATTGCTCTCAGGATTTTGGCTAACTGTTGAGGTTGGGTAGAGGGGATATTCTCATCAATGTTCCCCCTTAAAGGTTGCTTCTCTGATGGTTCTTTGAGATTAAGGATAGCTTCAATGGCTGACTGATGACCTGAGCTGGGTGTGGATGACTTGTCCACTCTTGGATTGAGAGAAGTGGATTTTGGAGAAATGGAAGGGGTAGTTATTTTGGTTTTCTTGGCCTTGGGGGCTTTCTTTTCTTTGGCAAAGTTTTAGAAGGAATGGATAAGGAGGATTGTACCTTGGATCTGGTGACTGTCTGCTTGGTAGGGATAGCTGTCAGAGGTTGCTTTCCTTTATGCTGTGTTTTTGACAATTTAATAGCTGCCTGGAGTTCTTGAGGATCTACAACAGCATCACCAGCATGAGTTTGTTCCATGGTGTCATCTCTATGGCTATCAACAGCACCTCTTTCTTTAACATCCTCTCTATGGCTATCAGACAAGGTTTTATCACTGTCAGTCATTTGACCATCCTTGCTTTTTCCCTTTTTGCTAGGGGATACCACAGTCTTCTTTAACACCCCTGTTTTCTTGACATTGGTCTTCACTCCCCTTTTTATTCTCCTACTTGTAGCCATGCAATCAACTCCTTCCAATGTTCAATCTTTATTCTTGTTTCTTCAAGCATCTTCTCTTGGGCTTCTTTGAAACTTTTAAGGCTCATATCTCCAGCTTTCATAGCAATTCCTTTCTTTTGTTTCAATGAAAAGGTTCTTTCATTGAAACACCTTGTTTCTGCTTCACAGTCTTCAGCCACTTCTTGGGTAGAGGAGTTTTGAGCTTAGGGATTAGAACATCAAGAATTCCACTCAAAAACCTGAATTTGTTCATCTTCCCACCTTGTTTTTTGAACTTGAGAGTAGAGGTTGAGACTGGCAGTTGAAAGTTGTGGAGAAGGACAATGCACCAGTTT
This sequence comes from Adenophora triphylla var. japonica, assembly GCA_022495995.1. Classification (NCBI taxonomy): domain Eukaryota; kingdom Viridiplantae; phylum Streptophyta; class Magnoliopsida; order Asterales; family Campanulaceae; genus Adenophora; species Adenophora triphylla. The sequence continues at coordinate 31,574 of JAFEMH010007195.1, read as the reverse complement.
GTGGTCCTTGGTCATCAAGCTCAGCATTTGCTTCCATATCTTCCTCATTGTCTGATTCTTCCTCATCTTCAGCTATAAGGCATATCATGGCTTCTTCTCCTTCATTGTCAGACTCATCACTTGACATATACTCTTCATCACTGAATTTTGATGAGTCAGCTATCATAACTTGCTCTTTGTTTTTGTCATGTTTATTTTTGGAGCAATTGAAGCAGTTGCACTTAGAACTGTGAATGATCTCTTTTGAGTAGGTCATCTTCTTAGCTGTCTGATTGTCCCTAGGTTTCCTTGGTTCAGGACAATCAGATGAGTAATGTCCTTGCTTTCCACAGTTGAAGCAATCAATTGTCTTCTTGTAGCTGTCTTGTTGAGCATTAGATGTGGACGGATTGTATTTTTTGTCAATAGATTTCTTTTGAAATTTCATGGCATTTCGACGTACCATGGAAATGAGACTTGGAATGTCTTCTTGGGAGATCTGTTTGCTGACAGGTTTGGAGCTGATGTTTATCTTTTGAAGGGCATTGTTGACAATGGTCTCAATGTCTTGGTGAGTGATTGGCTTATGGACAGTTTCTTGAGCAGTTAAAGCTAAGGTTTGTGAAATGGAAGGGACTGGTTGAATCTTTATCATACCTTCCAATTCATAAGCTTCAAGCTTTCCAAAGTACTGTTCAACTGTCATGGTGCTCCATTCAGATCCTTCTCTAATAGGTAATGCTACCTTTTCATATTCTTGATGAAGATTTGAGTATATCTTGAGGCAGAGATCTTGTTGTTCAAAAGTTTTTCCATGGTCAGCAATTGATCTAACAAGGTTCTCAAACCTTGGCTGAGCAGCACTCACCTTTTCTCCAGGGTAGAACTTGAAGTAGTCTAATTTCCTAAGCAAGTTATACAAGTTTTGTGTCCTAACACTGGAGTGTTTAGTGAACTTAGTTTGAATAAGAGCCCATGCTGTTCTGGCATTTGGTTCCTTAGCAATTTCTTGTGCTAGTGAGTCATTTACACTCTTTTGAAGAATGTTCTTGACTTTCAAGTTCGTACTTATCAATTGCTTTTCAGCTTCAGACCATGTTTCTGGGGATTTGATCTTACTAGGTCCTCCATCAGTACAGATTTGAGTTGGGTAGGATACTTCATTTTCTAGAACATACCAATTCCATATATTGTTTGCATCAAGGTATGTTTTTATTTTTGAAGCATAGATCTCAAAAGATCCACATTCATCAATGTGTGGGATGTCTTTCTCATTATTTCTCCTTGGTTGAGGCATGGTGGGTTTGAAGAGGATCCTTCACAAGTTGTTAGACTTTTGAATGTGAAGACAAGCTCTGATACCAATTGAAAGGCCCTTTGTTGATATGCAGATGATCAGACAGCTATGGTTTGGCTTAGCTGTCAGATGATAGTTGAATTGTGCAGCGGAATAAAAGAGGCTTAAAATAATGATAGGATAAAGAACACAAAGAAATAATGCAAGTGTGTGAATGTGATTGCAATAATGTAATAACACAGAGAATTTAAAGTGGTTCAGAGTTCACTCCTCCTACATCCACCCTCACTGTCAATCTTGACAAGTGAGATCAATTTTATTATAATCTTTAATCAACAAAAATTACAAATGATTGATTTAGGCAAGTTCCTTGAACTTCCTCTTCCTAATTAGTACAGTCAACTAGGGATACACTTAAAGTACAGTCTTAAGTGTTTTTACAACTTGAAGTACAGTCTCAAGATTTTACAAACCAACTAATACACTCAAAGTACAGTCTTGAGTGATTACAAACTAATTCTACACCTAAAGTACAGTCTTAGGATTTTGGGATTTGTGAATTAACACACTAGGGTTGTTTGTTGTTGAAGCAGAGGTTTAGGGGTGAAGGTTTTGGTTTGAGACAGGGTTTGAAGGGTAGGGATTGGTGAGAGTGTGTGTGGATTACAGGAGGTGTGTGTGGGTGTAAGGGAAAGGCTTTGGATTGAAAAAGAGTATTTTTCAAAGGGGTAAATGAATAGAGGAGAGAACTCCTCTATTTATAGCCTTCAATGTAGCCGTTGGAATATGACAGTTGCAGCTACATTAATGAGTCTTTGACTGGTCTTTGCCCCACTTGTCCACTCTGCGGGTCTTCATGAGTTGGCATGAGCCGAGAGCTTCCGAGAAGGTCTTCAATGGTCTTCAATGGTCACTTTGATAGCTGTGAAGATACAGGATCCATCTTGGTTGAGATTGTGGCAGCAGAGTACGAGACAAAGAGATGGCTGTCTGAGGACTGAAGTCATAGCTGTTAGATCATAGCAAGGCTTAGCTATCAGAGAAGATTTCTAATAAGGGCTGAGATGCACTTGATGATCTTGATGACTTAGAGAGTGAATATGATTCATGTTTTTGATTGATTGTAATCATTGTATATGACAGAATCATAACTATCAAACTCATAGCTGTCAGATACACTGAGGAATGAAAATGAAGTTTGATTTGGTCAGTCATGAACATAGCTGTCAGAGTAAAGGATCATGACTGACGGTCTTCCTCTTTTGATATAAACCCTGTTCTATATATATATTCCTTTATCAAAACCAACTAACTAAGACGTTGATCAAAGTTAGGTCCTAACAATAACTTTTAATTGTTAGAGAGAAATCACTGATATTAGATAGATAGAAAGTACAAACACTTGTGACAACAATTTTCCAAAGGAATTTGAAGATCAAAGTCATAGTTTTGTTCTCGGAGTTACTTTGGAGGAAAAGTAATAAAAGTGAAGCATCATTTCCAGCGTCTATTCATCATAAGTCCTTCTTACTCAATCTTTTACTTCTGCTTTTATGTTATTTAATGGCTTGTGAGTAATCCCCCTTATTCTTGGGGTTGGAAACTCAAAAGCATATCTATTCATCATCTAAAAATGTTAAGTCTTGTCTTCTCTCTTCATCTAATCAATTTCTTTGTATTATTCTCTAAACGCCTTACATTTTGGAGATATCCAAATTGTATGATTCAGTCAATTGAGAGAAGTACCTAGCGGAGAATCTCGATTGACGGAACCATATAAAGAAACTAGGTTTCATTGATCACGAGAGTAGTTCAATGGCCTAGGGATGTTCCTTTAATGGAAAGTATGTTGACTCTCGTCCTTAATGGATTCTTACTAATTATGGTCAGCTAGAGATAAGTCGGAACGCCCATTTGTGACAGGGCGGGAATAACGTAAACGGAAATCTCAAACAGTTAGGACATAATTAGTGAAGAATACAAACGCTACTGTCTTAGCCCGAAGTAGCGTAGGCTTAACATACCATCCTTGCTTTTTATGAAAACCTTTTATCTCTAAGACAATGACGATTTGATGAATAAGATTATGTGTATGATTTCCAATCCCGAGAATGCTTCGTTTTATATAAGAATTTAATTAAAGTACTTTCTGTTTATGTTCTCTCTATCTTTCTAAAAACAAATTTTATCTCCCCCCAATCTTTTCTATTACTTTCTAAAGACAAAAGTATTCCCTAGTAAACCTTGTCTCTGTGGGATCGACCCGTACTTGCACCCGCTATATTACAATAGCCCATGCGCTTGCGGAATTAAATAAACCGTTAGGTTTCGATCGAACAAGTTTTTGGCGTCGTTGCCGGGGACAACGGTTTACTTTTATTTTTGTCTTTACTACATAATTTTTAGTTTTTGTTTTATTTTTACTATTTTGCTTTCTCTTCCTATAAGTTGTTGCGTTTAATTTTTCTTCAAGTGTTTTTCTTATAGTTTATGAAACGGTCTCGGACATACGTTGACAACTTTGATCCGGAACCCGAAAGAAGCTTTCACGAGAGATTAAGATGATTTAGAGAAACTTTGAAGAAGCATATGGACGGTGAACAGCAAACACCCGCTAGGACCCTACGGGACTTCGTTAACCCAAGTACCCCAGGAACTAGATCCCCTATTGTTGTGCCGAATGCCGGAGCGGCACACTTCGAGATAAAGCCGCAGTTATTGCATATGGTTATGAATAACCAATACAGCGGCACCGCCTTCGAAGATCCCCATCTACACATCCAAACATTCCTTGAATACTGTGATACCACACGTATTCAAAATGTTACGGTGAAAGCAATTCGGATGCGCCTTTTTTCCTTTCTCTCTTAAGGATAAGGCGAAACACTGGTTGAATTCGGTCCCCCAGAATTCATTAACAACATGGGACCAAATTCAAGAAGCATTCCTTGGTCGATTTTTCCCACCAAGCAAGACTGCCCAGATACGAACAAAGATCACTAACTTCTGTCAAACAAATAGTGAGACTTTGTATGATGCATGGGAGCGGTTCAAGGAACTTCTCAGAATGTGCCCCCACCACGGGCTTGAAAAGTGGTTAATTGTTCACACCTTCTACAACGGTCTCATATTCAAAACAAGAGAGACCATTGATGCCGCTGCGGGAGGAGCATTGATGAACAAAGGAGTCGATGAGGCATACGACCATATCAAGAACATTGCATTGAACCATTACCAATGGTCAAGCGAGAGGGAGCAGCAACAAGGTACGCCCGGTAAATATAATGTTGATGCAGTTACTCTTCTCTCCTCTAAAGTTGACATGCTTTTGAAAAAGATTGAAAATCTTAATGTCAATCCCATTGCTAGTGTAAATGTGTTATGCGAACTATGTGGGTCTAACTCACATAGTACGGATAACTGCGAGTTACTTGACGTTACTTCTAACGATCAAATGAAATTTGTTAATTCTTTTGGGCAAAAAGGGGGGATGTATTCTAATACATACAATCCCGAATGGAGGAATCACCCCAATTTTTTCTATAAGAATAACAACGTTCTTAACCCGCAATCATTTACACAACATCAAGGACTTACATTTGGAAATTTCAATAATGCTTCAAATATTTTTTCTCCCCCTAAATCAAAATTAGATCTTTTAATGGATTTCATAGTGGAAAGTAAAAATGAGCAAGAAAAGACTAATGCTGAATTTAGGGAATGTTTTAAGTTATTTAATGATAAAATTGATAACTTAGCCGCCCATAATAAAATATTAAATGAGCATGCTAAAGAAGTGGTTACTAGAAGTGGGAGAGAGCTTATTGATTGTTTACCTAAAGAGAGTAGCCCCATTGAAGAATGTATTAGTCAAAACCCACCCGTGGTCGAGACTAATGATGAGGATAATAAGGGGACGGAATCCCCTAAAATAACTAGAAATTTTGATCCGCCTATACCTTACCCTCAAAGATTGGTAAAGGCAAAACTCGATAAACAATTTGCAAAATTTTTAGAAGTTTTAAAATCTATCTACATTAATGTACCTTTTACTGATGCTTTGCAACAAATGCCTTCTTATGCTAAATTCCTCAAAGATATTCTTTCTAACAAAAGGAAACTAGAAGATAATGAAACTGTTGCACTAACGGAAGAAGTGAGTGCTGTTTTGCAAAAAAGGTTACCCCCAAAATTAAAAGATCCCGGCACTTTCTCTATCCCTTGTAATATAGGTAAATTTGATGTTGATAATGCCATGCTAGATCTAGGAGCTAGCGTGAGCCTCATCCCACTTTCGGTTAGCAAGAAAATTGGTGTAGGGGAATTAAGACCTACAACCATATCCCTGCAATTAGCGGACCGTTTCATTAAATATCCAGTGGGTATTATGGAAGATGTCCCTTGCCAAATTGGGAAATTAGTCGTCCCGGTTGATTTTGTTGTTCTCGAGATGGAAGAGGATAGGTAGACCATTTCTTGCCACAGCTGGGGTAGTTATAGACGTTAAACATGGTAACCTAACTCTGAATGTAGGAGATGATAAAATAGAGTTTAACCTGTCTAAATTCATGAGAAATCCTAATATTGAGAACCCTTGCTTGAACATTAACATGTTAGAATCAATTAGCAAGGAATTAGAAAGTCCCCAATCTAAGGATCCGCTAGAAAAAAGTCTTATAGATTGGAAGAGAACTTTGCATGATGATGACGACGAAGAAGTTGCAAATTATACCATGCTTTTAGATACAGCAAAGTCTAGTGGCGACAATGATTTCGAAAAGTTGGAGACTACAGCGGAGCCATCCAACAAAAAGGAAAAAGAGGTAATTAAGGCACCTCAAGTTGAGTTAAAACCTCTTCCTGCAAATCTAAGGTATGAATTCTGGGACCTAACTCCACTTATCCTGTGATTATAAATGCTAACCTAGGCCCTCTAGAAACTGAAAAATTATTAAATGAGCTTAGGTTGCATCAAAAAGCCATAGGATATACGATAGATGACTTAAAAGGAATTCATCCAAAATTTTGCATGCATAGGATTGATTTAGAGGAAGATCATAAACCTTCCATTGAACATCAAAGAAGACTCAATCCTAACATGAAGGAAGTAGTTAAAAAGGAAGTCCTTAAATTACTTGACGCAGGCATCATCTATCCAATTTCAGATAGCAAATGGGTGAGCCCCGTTCAAGTTGTCCCTAAGAAGGGAGGAATGACAGTCATTCGAAATGATAAGGATGAATTAATCTCAACAAAGACTGTCACGGGTTGGCACATGTGTATAGATTACAGAAAATTAAATAAAGCCACCCGAAAAGATCACTTTCCCCTTCCCTTTATAGACCAAATGCTAGAAAGATTGGCCAAACATTCCCATTTCTGTTATTTGGACGGATATTCAGGATTTTTCCAAATCCCTATCCATCCAGATGATCAAGAAAAAACTACTTTTACTTGTCCTTATGGTACCTTCGCTTATAGAAGAATGCCTTTTGGACTTTGTAATGCTCCCTCCACTTTTCAGCATTGTATGATGTCCATTTTTTCCGAATACATAGAAAATATTATGGAAGTTTTTATGGATGATTTCTCTGTTTACGGATATTCTTTTGACGAATGTTTGAAGAATTTATCTAAAGTCCTACAACGCTGTGAAAAGGTCAATCTTGTTCTAAATTGGGAAAAATGCCACTTTATGGTAAATGAAGGGATAGTGTTAGGACACATGGTGTCCGAAAAAGGAATAGAAGTAGATAAGCCGAAAATCGAAATTATTGAAAAATTACCTCCGCCTACTAATGTTAAAGGTATAAGAAGTTTTCTTGGTCACGCCGGATTTTACCGACGTTTTATAAAAGATTTCTCAAAAATTTCTAAACCTTTAACTAATCTACTAATGAAAGATGCTCCATTTGTGTTTGATAGCCCTTGTCTTGAAGCTTTTAATAGGTTAAAGGAAGCTTTGATATCCGCTCCTATCGTACAACCACCCGATTGGGATCTCCCTTTCGAAATAATGTGCGATGCAAGTGATTTCGCGGTCGGAGCTGTTTCAGGAACAAATAAAAGACAAGAAAACGCACGCAATATATTATGCTAGCCGAACACTGGATGAAGCACAAATGAATTATGCCACCACAGAAAAAGAGCTTTTGGCCGTAATATTTGCTATGTAAAAGTTTCGATCATATTTGGTGGGATCAAAGGTAATCATATACACGGATCAAGCTGCAATTAGATACTTGTTGACAAAGAAGGATGCAAATCCAAGATTAATAAGGTGGATCCTTCTCCTCCAAGAATTAGATTTGGAAATCCGTGATAAAAAGGGAACGGAAAATTTGGTCGCGGATCATTTATCCCGTCTTCCTAAAGAATTAGAAATTTCCGATAAAGATGACCTTCCCATTGATGACTCATTTCCGGATGATCATCTTCTTGCTATAAACAATGTCGAAATTCCCTGGTTTGCAGACATTGTTAACTATCTAGCATGCAAGATTCTTCCCCCAGAAATGAGTTATCAACAAAAGAAGAGATTTTTATCAGAAATTAAAAATTACTTTTGGGAAGATCCGCTCCTCTTTAGACATTGCGCAGATGGAATCATTAGGCGGTGTGTACCTAATGAAGAGATCAAGGACATTATTTATCATTGTCATTCATCTCCTTATGGCGGTCATGCAAGCACAGCCAAAACCGCCGCCAAGGTTCTTCAATCAAGTTTCTGGCCCACACTCTTCAAAGATTCTCAAAATTTCGTTATCTCTTATGATCGTTGCCAAAGAACCGGCAACATTTCAAGAAGAAATGAAATGCCTCTCAATAATATTCTAGAAGTTGAGATTTTTGACGTTTGGGGCATTGATTTCATGGGACCATTCCCCGCATCCTTCAACAATAATTATATTTTGGTAGCGGTGGATTACGTCTCAAAGTGGGTAGAAGTTATAGCATCTCCAACAAACGACTCAAAAGTCGTCATGAAGCTTTTCAAGGATACAATTTTTCCAAGATTTGGGGTTCCAAAAGTCATCATAAGTGACGGAGTGTCGCATTATTCGCACCGCTAAAAAAGTATGGAGTCTATCATAAAACAGGCACCGCATATCATCCTCAAACAAGCAGGCAAGTGGAAATATCAAATCGAGAAATAAAGTGGATCTTGGAGAAAACGGTAATAAGTTCAAGAAAGGATTGGTCAATAAAATTGAACGATGCTTTGTGGGCTTATCGCACCGCTTTTAAAACACCTATCGGAACCACTCCTTTTTGATTGGTTTAAGGAAAGCCATGTCATTTACCGGTGGAACTTGAGAATAAGGCATATTGGGCAATTAAAGCCCTAAACTATGACTTGGCAGAAGCCGGTGAAAAGCGGAGACTACAGTTACAAGAGCTCGAAGAACTCCGATATGAAGCATACGAAAGTTCCAGGTTATACAAGGAGAAAACAAAAAAATGGCATGATGCTCGTATAATAAGAAAGGATTTTAAAGAAGGAGACATGGTATTACTTTTTAATTCTCGTTTGAAGCTTTTTCCAGGTAAATTAAAATCAAGATGGACGGGCCCATATCAAGTGCGTAAAGTATATCCATACGGAGCCATCGAAATTGTGAACGAAACACAAGGAGATTTTAAGGTAAACGGTCAAAGATTGAAACACTACATGACCGGGGACCCAATTGGAGTAGTTTCATACGTTACTTTGGGCGAACATACCACACCATTTTAGTAAGTTTTTCTCTTTACCCTCCCGGGATTTGGCATTGTTCCTTGAAACATTGAGGACAATGTTCATTTCAAGTGTGGGGGGGTATATCTATCCTTTTATTTTAATTTTCGCTTTCTAGTTTTAAAATTTTTTGCTTTCTAGTGTAATTTTTTTCTTTTTTAACTTAGTTGCATTTTTCATTTTTATGCTTGTATAATAGTATATAAAAAAAAAAAAAAATCCCTATGATGATCAAAAATCATTATCATTATGCTTGCCATTTGCCCTAGTATAAATGCCTATTTATATTTCCTCTCATATTTTCTATAAACTTAGAAATCTATAAAAAGGAAAAAAATAGGACCCTAGTGATCAGTCTTAGAGACGAATTGTTAGAGAGAAATCACTGATATTAGATAGATAGAAAGTACAAACACTTGTGACAACAATTTTCCAAAGGAATTTGAAAATCAAAGTCATTGTTTTGTTCTTGGAGTTACTTTGGAGGAAAAGTAATAAATGTGAAGCATCATTTCCAGCGTCTATTCATCATAAGTCCTTCTTACTCAATCTTTTACTTCTGCTTTTATGTTATTTAATGGCTTGTGAGTAATCCCCCTTATTCTTGGGGTTGGAAACTCAAAAGCATATCTATTCATCATCTAAAAATGTTAAGTCTTGTCTTCTCTCTTCATCTAATCAATTTCTTTGTATTATTCTCTAAACGCCTTACATTTTGGAGATATCCAAATTGTATGATTCAGTCAATTGAGAGAAGTACCTAGCGGAGAATCTCGATTGACGGAACCATATAAAGAAACTAGGTTTCATTGATCACGAGAGTAGTTCAATGGCCTAGGGATGTTCCTTTAATGGAAAGTATGTTGACTCTCGTCCTTAATGGATTCTTACTAATTATGGTCAGCTAGAGATAAGCCGGAACGCCCGTTTGTGACAGGGCGGGAATAACGTAAACGGAAATCTCAAACAGTTAGGACATAATTAGTGAAGAATACAAACGCTACTGTCTTAGCCCGAAGTAGCGTAGGCTTAACATACCATCCTTGCTTTTTATGAAAACCTTTTATCTCTAAGACAATGACGATTTGATGAATAAGATTATGTGTATGATTTCCAATCCCGAGAATGCTTCGTTTTATATAAGAATTTAATTAAAGTACTTTCTGTTTATGTTCTCTCTATCTTTCTAAAAACAAATTTTATCTCCCCCCCAATCTTTTCTATTACTTTCTAAAGACAAAAGTATTCCCTAGTAAACCCTATCTCTGTGGGATCAACCCGTACTTGCACCCGCTATATTACAATAGCCCGTGCGCTTGCGGAATTAAATAAACCATTAGGTTTCGACCGAACAGTGGCCAAGGTGGGAGAGGAGGTGGCCGCGGAGGAGGCCTGGGCCAAGAAAGATTGCGAAGTTTGTTAAGTTAAACACCAGCCCAGCGAGATACTAAAGATAGTTCATTTGCCTACAGTTTTTCCAATGCCAAAGATAGGAGCGACGCTTAGAGATCAAAATGGTTTTTGCGAGTATCATCAAGCTAAATGGCATGCTACGGATGATTGTTATAATTTGAAAAGGGTGATTCATATGAAAATTGATGATGGTGAGTTAGCAGAATATGTTGAGAAAGAAGGAGGACAAGTGACGAGGGATGAATGAAATCTAATTGACGTTATTCAAGATCCAACCCCAAGCATTTCTTAACTTGACAACCAAATCATGACTTTGTCGCACAGTTTCAACGTACCAGAATACCCGCCAAATGAGGATAGGGTGATAAGTTTTTCAAGGAAAGAATTGGCGGTAACAGCCAGTCATGGAAGTCAGCCTGTAGTGCTAACAATCTATCCAGGAAACAACATCATCCAACGGGTGTTAGTGGATTCTGGAGCAAGCCGTAACATTTTGTATTATGATGCCTTCAAGAGGATGAATTATACTGAAGCAAAGTTGATACCCTACAATGGATTTTTGGAAGGTTTCACAAATCATACAGTGAAAGTGAAGGGAACCAATTGCTTTGGCTGTAGAGATTGGGGAAGGGAGATTCGCTAGAACTCGAATGGTTGAATTCATTGTAATTGACTTAGTTTCTCCCTAACACCATAGTGGGGATTCCATTCATGCAAATCTTTGAAATGGTCGTATATATTCCCCATCAAAGAGTGAAGTACCCCACCCCCAATAGCATTGGGTGTTTGAAGAGCAAGGCAATAACTGTCATCAGAAAAAAAGAGAGAGATGCAAAAGGGGAAAGCGGCAAGCACTTCATTGATGACAAAACTAGCAGCTCGCCCATTGCACATTAATATGATTGCCACAGTTGAGGAGGAGATGGATTGGGAGGAGACATAAAGCATGAGAAACAACATGGCAATCATAGCAATGGTGACAGTTGTGGCCTCAGAAGGCAGAGAGATGGAGGTTGATGAAAGGCGAGAAATGGAAGAAGTGGTTGAATAGTTTGAATCAAAAGTCGTCGGCGAGATGAATGTATCAATGGAACTACTAAGCTTAAGACCAACCTTAAGTTGTGTGAGGGCTGTCAGACTTGTACAAGGAGGAGCCTAAAATAGAAGAAATTGAAGAGTGTGGGGCGATTTAAATGGAGACTATGGATGGGCGGCCAACAAAAAATATCTTGTCAAAAAATGATGAGAGGTTATCGACAATGGTAAGAAAAGAAAGAGAATTGAAGTTGATACATTGCAAGAGCGAGATGAGCCTCATATTCATGGTTTGGAAGATTTAGAGGAATTAGAAATTAATGATAGTTTCCCGGAACAAAAGATTAAAATTGGGAAGCAATTGTCAAAGGAGGAGCGAGAAAGATTGGTTGCTTTTTTGAAGCAAAGCCTAGATGTATTTGCTCGACAGCCTGAAGTTATAAGAGGGGTAGATGAGAATGTCTCCATGCATTGTCTGAACATGGATCCAATTGTAAAGCCATTCAAGCCGAAAGTTATATATTTGTCGGTGGAGAAGGAAAAGGCAGTCTTGGAAGAAGTTGAAAAATTGTTAAAAGCGGGAATCATAGAAAAGATTCAATACCCAATTTGGTTGGCTTGCCCAGTAATGGTGTTGAAAGCAAACAAGAAGTGGAGGATGTGCATAGATTTCACAGATTTGAATACGGCCTGCCCCAAGGATTGTTATCCTCTTCCAAAGATAGACAAGTTGGTAGACTCCATTGCAGGGCACAAAGTGTTTAATTTCATTGACGCCTACTCAGGTTACCATCAAATTAAAATGGCGGAAGAAGATAACGCTAAAACCGCATTCAGAACACCAAAGGGAAATTTTTGTTATAAAATGATGCCGTTTGGATTTAAGAATGCTGGGGAGACATAGCAGCGTATGGTCAATGAGGTATTTAAGTCGCAGATTGTAAGGAACACGGAGGCTTATATTGATGATATGGTGATTAAGACCAAGGATGGCGACCACCTTGAGGATCTCGCTGAAACCTTTCGTAGCCTAAGGAAAAATTCGATAAAATTGAATCCCAGCAAATGTATACTTTTGGGGTCACGACGGGGATGTTTTTGGGTTTTTTATTTTTGTGAAAAGAAAGGGAATAGAGGCCAATCCCGAAAAGATACATGCTTTACTTGATATGTCGCCACCAAAAATAATTCGCGAGATTCAGCGCTTAAATGGAAGGATCATTGCCTTGGGACGTTTCATATCCAGATCGGCTGAAAGGTGTTTGCCGTTTTTTAAGGTCTTAAAGGGTGGACAAAAATTCTCTTGGAGTGAGGAGTTTAATGAAGCGTTCAAACAGATGAAGAGTTATTTAGGGAAGCCTCCATTATTGTGTAGCCCAGTTGAAGGTGATGAGTTGTTTGTGTAATTGGTGGCATCTGATTATGGAGTTGCAAAGAAGATCGGTTAAGGAAGATGGAAATGTTCAAAAGCCAGTATATTATGTTTCTAAGGCATTGAGTGAAGTGGAGGCAAGATATTTTAATGCAGAGAAGTTGACGTACGCATTGGTAATTGCCGCCAGAAAGCTAAGGGCCTATTTCACTTCTCATACAGTGACAGTCTTGTTTGATTCTCCTTTAAGGAAGATTCTCCAACAACCTGATACGATGGGAAGGCTATTGAAGTGGTCTATTGAGTTAACTGAGTTTGACATCAAGTTTAATTTACTTAAAACGTGTTTTCTCAGAGTCCTAGGTAGGTTGGAAAAGATTGCTCTTCTTTTTCGCAACTATGCTAGATCCTGGGCCAGTGGAGACCGTATGTGCAGCTATAAGCCCCTCGTTTTGCACCTGTATTTCGACATCCCAGGGTGGACAGCCCCGGGCGAGGGTCCTATAGGGCAAGCGGTTTCCACCGTCCTAAAAGAAAAATCGAACCTAAGGACCGAGCCTGTCATGTTCGTTTTAATGCGTTAGCCATGTAAATAGTGAACCGAGCCGGCACCTAAGTCAGGATCAGGTCAAGAGTTCGGCATGACCTCTCTTTACCTTGCTTGCGCAAGGGATCTGTGATGTTAGGCGTTGGCTGGGTCATATCGTCATGGCTGACGTATTAAAGGCTTGATGACATGGTGTCATGTGGGCATGGATGTATATTCGGGACGGAACATCGTCTGGGTGTAGCTTCGGAAATCAAGATCAGGTCAAGATTTTAGCATGACCTTTCATCGCTTTGCTTGCACAAGGGATCTTGAGTTCCGAGCTTCGACTCAGAAAATGGCCGACATGGGATATGTATCCAGTGCTTGTATGACACTGACCGGGTAAAACCAACCGAGTCCGGACAGAGTGTGACTCAAGACTCAAACGTGTGGTTGACGTCTTGGCTAGGATGGGATGTTTGGAATGATCCCGTGCGCATCCAAGAGGCCTAGGAAGACCAAACGGACTGCAACCGAGACCACTTCGGGTTAAGGGTCAGAAGTGCAGTGTATCCGAGGCAAGAAGGCGTGTAGCGTGCGTGTAATCGAGGCAAAGCCATGTGAGTAGCGTGCGGTGTACCGAGGCAAAGAGCCACAGGCGTAGAGGCGCGGTCTCTAAAACTCTTTTTCTAAGTAAAACAGAAGTTTTTGAAGAATTTTAAATATATGTACACAGATGTATATTGATGCATTTTTTGTATTTTTATTTTTTTTGTAAAATAAAAAAGTAAAGCACATGCACACACACACAACAGTTAAAGAAAGGGGTAAAATGAAAGTTTGACCCTCATCATTGTTTTAAAAAAATTTTGTTTTGTATTTAAAAGTTTTTTAAAACAAATTTTCCCCAGCAGAGTCGCCAACTGAAATTACCCGGATCCGGCTCGCGCGCGGAGCCCCGGCATCTCGCACTCGTGCGTCGCTTTCGGGAAGTCGCCCGGATCCGATAGGCAGCGCGATCGCGCCCCGGCATCTGGCTTATTCCGTTTTGAGGTTGGAGGTGTCTCGCTGTGTTTTCAATTTGTAGAGTGGCCATGCCGTTTTTATTAAGCCCAAAACATTGAAAAAGGGCGTCAGTTTAAAAATAAACTGTTTTTGTGTGATGAGATTTTGAGTTCGGAGGTCAGATGACTCCTCGGGAAGAGAATATTAGAATATTAAAGCTCACCCGAGTCTCCTCGTAAAAATGAGTCTTTCGGTACCCCTTATATTCTTTAACTGTTGTGTGTGTGTGTGTATGTATGTGCTTTTAAAAATGCATGCTGTGTCGGATGTCTACATTGTACACTGCTTATTGAAATGTATTGAAATAGTGTAGGAAGGAAGCCTTACCAATGTTGGTTTGTGTCTGTCTTCCGCTGGGGAATAGTGTTTGAGGATGGAATAGTGTTCCGGTACAGACCGGGATTGCTTCGGATGAGCCGGTTTGACTCGGGAAAGAGTCGGGACGCCTCGGGAAAGACCAGTCAAGGCCTCGGAGTACCACAAGGGGCCTCAGAGTACCTTGAGAGTGCCTTGGGGCAGCGGAGGAGCGTCGCGGGAGCGCTCGGAGAGGCTTCGGAGCAGTACAAGGGAGCTCGAAAGGCCTCGAAAGGATCCGAAAGGGGCTGGGAGTGCCTCGAGAGGACTTAGAGGGGTGCCAGAAGGCTGGGGGGAGAGGAGAGAAGAGGGAGATGTGTGAAATGAGGGAGGGGGAGCCCTCTATTTATAGTCCTCAGATTTGTGCAAGAAGGTCCGTACGGACCTTCCAGGTAATCCAAGATTTTGGTTTTCCTCGATTTGAGGGAATAAGTGAACTTTAAGAAGATTCAGCAATGATGGTGTCTGGTAGCAAGAAGGTCCGTACGGACCAACCATGTAGCTGAGTAATTATTACTTTCGGGATTTGAGGGAATATCTTGGACTTTAAGAGGATTCAGTAATCATGGCAACAAAGAGGTCCGTACAGACCTTATATGCTTTTCCAGTTTCTGAAAAATTCCTCTGAGGTCCTTTTGTGCTTTTATGTCCCAGAAAGGTCCCTCCTTTGGTTTGGTTGGGGGTTTTGAGGTTTTTGAGTGTCATGGGTCTTCGAGACTGCGTTTGTGTGAGTCTGTGGTGTTTACCGTGTGCTCGGAAGAGGGTGATCCAGATTGGGGTACTTACAGTTGGCAGTCTTTATTGTTGAGACTTCATTTACAAAGTCACAGGCGGAGTTGGCAGAGGCAGCAACCAAGGGAAAGATGTACAAGAAAGTGGTTCCTATTTTAATTGAGGTAAAATAGAGACTTCCCAATTGTTGGAGCCTGCATGTTGATGGATCTTCAGCGAAGGATAAGGGTGGAGCGGGAATCATGATGGTGTCTCCGGATGAAGATTGCAGATATGAAAGGGCATTTAGATTCAAATTTCCCATTTCAAATAACCAAGAAGAGTATGAAGCTCTAATTGCGGGAACCTAGCTAGCCAGAGATATAGGCCTGACTAAGATTATCAATCATTCGGACTCCCAGTTAATTGTAAATCAGGTGAAAGGAGAATATGGAGTACTTCATCCAGTATTGGTGAAATATTGCGACATGTCAAGGAGCATCTTAAAGAGTTTCAAGTTATGGGAGTTGGTGCAGATTAATAGATCTGAAAATACAAGAGATGATATGTTAAGCAGGTCCGCGGGAAACAATGTCCAAAACACGTCAAAGGAAGTGGTGATAGAATATGTGGAAATACCGGCAATCAATAGGCCGGTTGTCATGGAGATAGAAGAATCAGAAAAGAGTTGGGTAAGCGAGATGAAGTAATTCCTAGAAAAACAAGAGTTTACGCTTGACGAAGACAAGGCCATTTTAATCAAGAAGACCTCGCAAGGTTTACAGTTCAAGATGGAATTTTGTATAGAAGATCATTTTTCAAGCCGCTTATGAGATGTGTTGAACCCGGTTTGGTGGACATGGTTTTGTATGAAATACATGAAGGAGTATGGGGAGGGCATCCAGGAGCGAGAACTCTGCCAGATAAAATCTTATTTCCTGGATATTATTGGCCAACATTAAGGCGGGATGCAGAAGATTATGCGAGGAAATGCGACAAATGTCAAAGACATGGAAATATCCCAAAATTACCATTGACAGATCAAACCCCAATAGTGGCTACATAGCCCTTCGACATGTGGGGAATTGATTTGATTAGGCCTTTTCCAAAGGCCAAAGGTGGGTGTCAGTATGTGGTCATCGCAGTGGATTATTTCACGAAGTGGACGGAAGCTAAGGCATTGGCGACAATCACGGAAGACAACGTAATCAAGTTTGTACAGGAAAATATATGGTGTAGATATGAGCTTCCAAGGGAAATCATTTCAGACCATGAAACTCAATTTGGGAAGAAATTTTCGGCGAAATGTGCAAGATTGAACGTTAAACATTGGAAGTCGGCAGTTTACAGGCCACAGTGCAATGTGCGGCAGAGGTGGCAAACAAACAGATAATTGCCACATTGGAAGAGTTGTCAACTACTATTTGTTATGTGAGAACAACCACGAAGGGTTCAACTGGAGAGACAGCGTTTGCGCTCACCTATGGCTCATAAGCAATGGCGTCGACGAAGATGGCCTTACCAACTTACAGAGTTACCTATTATGATGAAGTCAGAAATGAACAAAGGCGTTGCAATGATCTTGATCTATGTGATGAAAAGAGAATGAACGCGATAATGAAGATGATCAATTACAAACAGAAAATGAAGGTGCAACATGATAAAAGGGTCAGCAAGAGATCGTTCAACGTGGGATATTGGGTTCTAAAAAGCATGGAGGCAACGAGACCAAAGCTTGGATTCTCTAAGCTTGATGAAAAGTGGGACCACATACTACTATTTTGGGTGTTCCACTTTAAAGTCACACTTTCCTAAAAAGGAAACTTTTTAATACTTCTTTATTCATGGGACCCACTTATCATACTCACAACAACTATCCACTTACTATTATCTACCCCACTTTCTCTCTCCTACCCACTCACAACTCCTACTTTAATAACATTATATATATTCACTTCTTATTTTCCGTTCTCAACAGTAAATGGGTAAGCTAATGTGGGACGAAGGGAGTATAGATTGTGGGTGTGAATTAAAGAATTCATTTTTTATTCCTGTTCGCTTCTTTCATTGACACCTTCTTAAAGGTAATTTTCAACTTCTGTTATATATTTTAATTGTGTTTTGAATTTGGTTTAATTTGATTCTTGCTTACTGTATTTGGGTCAGTGAAACTTTAGTTTGTTCTTGGGAATTCTTTGTTAATTAGTTTGTGCTTTGAAATTTTCTATAGGTTATATTCTTGCTCATGTTTATATTACTACTATTCAATGCTCCTTCCCCTCCCCAATCCGTTCTAAAAAAAATCCTATGTTACAGTTACCAATTGATATAAAAGTTTAAACTGTTAGATTGTAACTCAACAATATATATCAACCTTTCACACTCCCTCACATGCCAAACAGGTTGCACACGTAGAGAGATTACAAATATGCCACATTATCGGGCAAGACAATTTTCAAACAAGCCACATTCTCGGACATGTTAACATAGTGCAATTTTTGCACACTTAAATAAGGGTAATACTGCAAGCGAGCGAAATCGAACCCGAGACCTTGCGCTCTGATACCATGTTAGAGTTACCACTTGATATAAAAGCTTAAGCGGTTAGATTGTGACTCAAACATGTATATCAAACTTTCACAACCTATTGCATTTTTGACCTAATGTATTTTGATTAAATTTCGATTTTAGCTCTTGTCTGTCCCAATCAATGTCCCAAAAATGTCCAAATTTACTCTAGATCCGGAGCAAATTTAAATTTTTTCGGACATTCATTTGGGGCGGAGTAGCATTTAGCATTCATTAGAAGGTAAAATTGGTAAGTTCTCTAAGTACACATTTCTGCAGAATTTCTAAGCTTCCATTGTACGCTCTCTTGTTTTTTAGATCTTATACTTATCCTCACACCGGAGGGTCTTTTTCGGAGACGCCTATAAGTACCCCAATCTGGGTCGTTAATATTCCGTCAGCCCAAATTAATGATTTATAATCATTTAGGGGCATTTTGGACATTATTTTGACAATTTGAATGAGGAAGGACCTCTTAGGAATAAAAAATGGACAATTACCTCGCTGGAGGCCTGTCATTTCCAAGAAAAAGGAATATTGACCACTTAGAAAAAGCCAAGACTGCCAGAAACAGCTTTCTGCAAAAAATAGGCACGCTGCTGGGGTCATCCGCGCGGACAAAATTGTACCTACAATCTTGTCCAAGCAGACAAGATTGCACCAACGATCTTGTCCACGCGGATAAGATTGTCGCTCCAGACAACTTATAAATTTAGCCTTTCTCCTTCAGTTTTAACAACAACAAACACCTTTCTCTACTGTTACTCTGCCGAAATCCCTCCTCAAAACAGCCTTAAATACTCCCACAACTCCAATTCAACACCAAATCCAACCTCAAATCCACTACCAAACTACTCCTAAGCCTTTGAATCCTTCAAACCCCAAACACTAACCCAAGAATCATTGGTAAACCCTCACTCCTGCTACTCCAAACTCCTTTGTTCATGTATGAATTTCATTTCTCCATGATGTGATTCTACTTGCTTTTTGTTCATCCCTCTTCCCCTTTGTCCTAGGATCTAAGAGGATCTCCATGCATTTTCGTGGATGATTCTCTACAAGGATCCACACTTTAAATTATGTACCTCCCTTGTCCCTCTACATTAACTAGTCTTTACTTGTTACTTGATCTCTTGACCTAAAATGTGGTCATCTTGGAGTTCATCTCCATAGATGATCACATTAAATGGTCCACATCTTTGTTTTCATGCCTCTTTACTTAGTCTTTACTTGCTTTCTTGACCTAAAGTATGGTCATCTTGGAGTCCATCTCCATAGATGACTACTTTAAATGATCTATATTGCTTACTTCCTTGCAAATCCCCATGCCTAGTCTAAGATGCTCACCTTGGAACTCTTTCCTTGGATGAAAATCATCTAGACTCACAAAATAGGTCACACAAGATGTAGGAGATACACTAGAGTATAGATCTCAAGGATGGTCATCTTATGACCACCTTAGAAATCCTCCTCTAAAGTTGATACATCTTGACCTATCCCTTGTTTAAGTTTACTTTCATGTCAAACTCCCCTTTTCCCCTAGCAAATGAAATGCTCACAAAGTCCTAACGTACCCCCGGGATGACTTGATTAAGTGGATTCATCACTTATGACCACTAATCAAAGTCTAGGAAAAGAGAGGACAAGCATGGATGCCAAAATCTAAACACCCCCTTTACTTTCTATCTTTCCAGTTACAATTCCAGTTAAGTCCTGTAAATCCAGTTAACTTTCTGAAATTACAATGACTAAACCGAAACCGGAAACCGTAAAAATATTGACACTGCAGGGCTATCTGCGCGGATGAGATTGCAATGCAGTCTTGTCCACGCGGATGACATTGTCATTTGCAAACAGTCCCTCAGTTTTCTGTTATTTCCAGTTTAATCACTGTTTTCAAACTATTTTTCAGTTCAGTCCCTAGAATTCCGATTATTTTCAGAAAACCCCTTTTAAAACACACACACACACAACAAAAGTTTTCAAGTGAGGAAGACTCGTCGTACGAGGCATTCCGGGTGAACACCAACGTTCTTCCAGGAGTGTAACGTGACCTCCGAACTCACTTTCTCTCATTTTGGGCATTTTTCAAAGTTTTGGCCCCTTAAACTTAAAACGGCGTGGCGACTCCGAAATGATTTTTCAAACATTTTAAAACACACACACACACACAACAAAACTTGGTAATATTTAGCCTGAGTTGAATTCTGGGAATTGACTAGATTTCTCTATTGTTTAGGGGTTGGGGAGGAAAACAATCCAAGTTTAACACTTGAGGAATCGCTTGATGACAGCACGAGAGTAGACTATCACCATGACCATATGTGTTGTCTTCTTGATTCAATCAAGTAAGATTTCTTCTTTTCTTTTCTTAATTTAGATATATATTATGCTTTTGATGATATAAATTTTCAGAAACTTGACAGTTTTACGATTTGATCTTTGGCAGTGATGGAAGTCAACTCAAGGGATACTTTATTTGGTCACTATTGGACAACTACGAGTGGTCTTCGGGTTACACAGTTAGATTTGGTCTTCACTATGTGGATTACAAGAACAACTTACAAAGACATCCAAAGAAATCAGTTGTGTGGTTAAAGAGCATCCTTGCAGAGGAGCCATCTATCTATACCAATTACATCAAAGAAAAAGGGGAAAGGAACTCATTGAGATCTTCCTTGTAAAGAGGCTCTTATAGGATAATCAGACAAATGTGGATTGTTTATTATTTTTATTTTTTCAGATTAGATTTCATAATCATTCTTTAATTTTTATATTAATTCTTAGTTATTATATAGTTCATTAGCATGTAAAGATGGTACATTATGTAAAGGATGCAATTGAAAGAATATATGTATCTTATTCTTTAGAACTTGGCCTTCTTATGTTCTCACATTCTTCTTATTCAAAGTTCTAAATAATTGTGATTCACATGTCACACTATCATTCTTTGATTTCACTATATCGCCCGAAACTGAGGCAAACATTAATTCTAAAGAGGATAGATATTTTCGTTTATTTCAACTAAGGCCTCTGTTACAAAATACCCCCTTCTTATAGACATCTATCAGAGCTAAGAAAACTCAACACATTACTATAAGAGCCAACATAATAACTCTGAGGGTTATAGGCATCTATCAGGGACAAATAGAGGTCAAAAAACTTCCGGACACGTGACTATCATAAAATAGTCTTGTAAAAGGTGTCACGGTTGACTATTAAATATATTTAAGAAATGCGTTTTACTTGTTCTTCGTACATTAATCATTCCAAATTATGAAGAAAAAAAAACTCTGATCTGCATTAAGTGTAGCAAAAGGGGGAGTAAACCACATAGTTATATATGGTTTTGACAAAGAAACATATCATATCTTATGTTATCTGACAGCCAAGATAACTCATGAACATTGGACAGCCATGACTCAAAACTGCACATCTCTTGAATCAACTGGACAAAGAATGATCAAACAAAGACCAATCATATAAATCAATGTATTCAATTACAAAGTGATCATTACATGTCAACCATCCTATTCCTTGACTCCTAATCACCCAACTCAAAGAACTAAGCCTGGCAACTAAGGCTCTCAACAGCAGAGGTCTCATCCCTCTGACAGCTATGATCTTCAATGATAACAGCAGTGATGTTTCTTTGTGATAATCAAGATGTGCCTTGCCCAAATCCCTCATCAGATGTTGCCAGGTCATCTCCATGAAGATCATATACAATGGTTGCAGATTACAACCTGTTATCCTCCGGTCAAAAAGGCCCTAAATGCAAACACTGTTTCACCCACATTCATTTACTTCATTGTCTCCTCTAACGGCTATATTCAAGCCTATAAAAGGAAACCTCCAAGACTGAAGACACTTCCCTTCAACACACAACTTTTACAACCTTCCCTTCAACCTTTGCACACCTGCAAAACCTGCAACCAACAATCAAACAATCTGAGACACTTGTAACTGTAATTCAGGTGTATAAACTACTTTGTAAATCACTTAAGACTGACTTTAAGTGTGTATTGTAATTTGCTTCGTAACAAGCAAATCCCTAATTGACTGTACTAATTAGGAAGAGGAGGTTTATGGAACTTGCCTAATCACCCATTGTAAATCTTAAAGGGAACTAGATTTAGTGGATTGATCTCACTTGTCAAGATTGACAGTGAGGGTGGACGTAGGAGGACTGAACTCTGAACCACCTTAAATCTCTTGTGTCATTTGGTATTATCACACAACACACACACACATACAATAATCACTTGTCTTTACATTATTTCAACAGTATTTATTCCGCTGCACATTACTCTCTTGCCTTTTAAATCAGTTAATATCTGACAGCTAAGAATTCACCTCAGCTGTCAAAGCTTAACTGTCTAATCATCTATTTGTTGATTAAGCAAACAGGACCTTTCAGGGACCACCCATTTATGATAATAAATCTAATCTGTACACTTATCAATCCGACTTTTATTTCGTCGGAATGCATAAGCCTCAAATAGGTTGTAGTGCAGTTTGTATAGGCTACTTTAGCCATCAGTTCTTTCGCATGTTTTTATTTGATTGCATTTGAAATATTGTTTAATAAAGCAGCGATTAGCTGAGCAAATTGCTTGTAGTCAAAAAAGATTTGGGATTAAAAAAAGGAAAAAAGGAAGCAAAGCAGTTTGTACTTTGTAGTAGCCAAAAATGACTTGGGATAGGAATTAAATAAGTGGGCTTTAGTCAGAATAAGTGATTAGGACTGGACAAGGTTCAAACTAGGCATGCATGTAAATATTATATATTGAGTCAATTTTGGTGTACTCCCCCCTGAGGTTTGTCTAAATAACACTTCCTACCCTGTTATTTTGAAAACTAGGCAGTCACTTCTCTTTCAAGGACCAAACAAACCGTCATTTTCCATAAAAATGGCTTGAAAAAGACCAACAATCTTTACACTTTTTTCCAAATATTAAGTTAACTCACCTAAGTGGAACATCAAGGGTGGAAAGTGTAATTTTTTAAACAACAAGGCTGGTCAATAAAAGTAAACCCACAAGGCATGTTCCAGGAAATGAGCAAGAAGTCACAGCAGATTTAAAACATAAATCACATGTCTGAGGTTTCCTATATAAGAGCTATAACTTTTAATGTAACCTCACAAACAAATCCTTCAAATTCTTTTCTTCCTTTGATTAAAAACCATTCAAATTCTTTTGTACCCAAAAAAGAAAAAAGACCAAATTCATTGATAATTTTAATTATTGCAACTCAGAAGTGTTCTATTTTAGGTCTTCTACTTGTGCTTTGTTACTTGTTGAGCATTGTCAATGGTTGTGATTCGGATAATGAAGCACCAAAGTGTAAATGTGTGGATGGGGTAAAACGGAGTAGCTTCCCAGATTGATTCAAGTTTGAGACAGCAGCTTCAGCTTATCAATTTGAAGGAGCTTTTAATCATGACGGAAAAGGCTTAAGTAATTGGGATTACTATACACATGCACATCCTGGTAGCTCACAATGTTTTAGGATGATGTGCGCCTTGGTAGCAATGGAGACGTAGGCTTGAATTAATTCTTACCTTCGATACAATTTTAGAATCTTACCTTTTAGATTTGTGTGTGTATAAGCTTGTGATTGGAGACGTAGCTTCACTAATTCTTCTCTATGTCATACTAATATATTGTTCTCACAATGTTTTAGGATGATGTGCGCCTTAGTAAAGGGTAGGCTTGAATTCCTACAGGTTCTCAATCTCGTGGTCAAGAATTTTGCCTCGTAAGTTTTGATTTAAGTTGGTACATGGAGCCTATGTTCGTAATTGATTATCTCATTAGCTAATGGCAATGATTTGTAATATGCAGATGGAAGGTTATTTGGAGGGAGAGTGAATCAAAAGGGTATTGAATACTATAACAAATTCATTGACGAGCTATTAGAAAATGGTATAGAGCCTTATGTGACTCTTTTCCATTGGGATGTTCCACTTACTCTAGAAAAACGCTACAGTGGTTTCTTGAGCCGAAAGATTTTGTAAGTAATTCAAGCTGCGAATTCCATTTAAATTAATTTTTTTCTACCCACTAGATGGTGCTCATAAAAATTCATTTCATTCTGTGTAACAGGAAAGAATTTCAATACTACGTGGATGTTTGCTTTAAACATTTTGGAGATTGAATAAAGAATTGGATCACAATAAACGAGCCATGGTCATTTAGCAGACAAGGTTATGCAGTTGGGGAATTTGCTCCAGGGCGTTGTTCTAATCACACTAGTTGCCTGGGTGGAGACTCTGGCACGGAACCATATATTGTCGCACATCACCAACTTCTAGCTCATGCAGCTGCTGTTCAACTTTACAAGAATAAATATCAGTCCCAACAAAATGGAAGAATTGGAATCACACTTGTTTCTTACTATTTTATTGCCTTACTCTAACTCAACTGCTGATCAATTGGCTACAAAACGAGCCTTTGATTTCATGCTGGGATGGTGAGTACTTATTCATTTTTTTTATTCATCTAATATTCTTGCTTCATTATATAAAATAAATGGGGTGATTTAATTTTGTGATTTTCACGTATATCAAGTTCATGGATCCTATAGTATTTGGTGAATATCCAGAAAGCATGAGAGCAATTGTAGGAAGTCGACTTCCTAAGTTCACAGCAAGTGAATCAAAGATGTTAAAAGGGTCGACGTTTGATTTTATAGGGATGAATTACTACACTGCTACCTATGTCCAAGATGCACCTCGTGACATCAACGAAGGACCATTTAGCTATATTACAGATCCTCAAATGACTATTACAAGTAAGAATCAAAAATCAACCGTAAAATCTAGGGAGAAACGCGTTTCTCCATAAGTTATGGAGAAACGGGTTACGGGTATGAAACGCTTTTAGAGATATCAGAAGCTTTTGTATTGACCATGACCTTGTCCCATGGTTACTTACGGATATCGATCTCAAAGGTTACGGATATCGAGAACCGCTTTGAAAGGATAACCGAGAAGCTTATGAAAGTGATATCGAAACCTTCAAAATGATATCAAGAAACTTTTTCAAAATATTCGGATATTCATTTAAATGATTCTGGATATACATTTGAAGGTTTTACGGATATCCGAAACCTTCAAAATGAATATCCGAGAAACTTTCAAAATGTTCAGATATTCATTGATATTCTGAATATACATTTCAAGGGATTTACGGATATCCACAAACCTTCAATAAGCAATTTAAGTCTTTGATACTTGGATTTAGCTTCAAATCTATTTTTTCACGGATATCCATGGCTTCACGGATATCCGTTCACTTCACGGATATCAGAACCCTTTAAGACGATATCAATTTTCTTGGTTATCAAGCATATAGGCTTACAGTTATGAGTTTCTCACGCCCAGTTATGGAGAGAAACGCGTTTCTTTCAGCGAGCACACTCAAAAATCATTTCTAAAATTGTGGGAGAAACGCCGCCCATGTTGCTGAGAAACGGGTTACGGGTATCCGTAACCTTTTGAAAGATGATCCGTGAACTTTGTATTGACCATACCTTGTCCCATGGTTACTCGATATTTGTCTCTAAAGAACTGGATATCCAGAACCCTTGAAAGATAAAACTTGCTTTGTTGAAACGATATCCGTAAAAACTCAAATGATAATACTCAACCCAAAGATTCTCTGGATATCTACTTGATGATTGATATACATTTGAAGGCTGGATATCCGTGAATGTTGTGTCGAATATCCGTAAACTTTCAAAATGTTTCCGGATATTCATTCGATGATTTCTCGATATACATTTCAAGCGTTTCGATATCCACAAACCTTCAAAGGCCACTCCTGGTCTTGACCTTGACGGCTTCAAATCTCCATTTTTTCGATATTCACCCAAAGGCTTCTGGATATCCGGCTCCAAAGCTTCGGGATATCCGTGAACCCTTCTTAAGACCGATATCCACTTTTTCTCCGGTTATCAAACGCATAGCCTGCCATTAAAACTGGGCTTCCTCCATAGTTACTGAGAAACGCGTTTCTCACATAATCACTCAAAATCAACTTACTTTCAAGCACTATTTTTCTTATGCATGCACTTTTATGATACATTGACCATACAGTTTTTTTTCTTTTTTGACAGGTATTCCTGTGATGGAATTCCTATTGGGAAACGAAAAAGGTGGTATGTATTGGTTATACATTTACCCAAAAATGGGATTAAGGGCCTTTTGAGACTACGTGCAAACATTTAACAACTTATAATAATCTGCACTTATTGTCATCACGGAAAAAATGGTAAATATTCTAATTATTCATTACTTTAATTCACTTGGCATTTTATTTTAGCCTAAGTTCAATTATGGAATCGAACTGATTAGAATTCTTGATGGTTTAGGGGTTGGGGAGGAAAACAATCCTAGTTTAACTCTTGAGGAATCACTTAATGATAGCACGAGAGTTGACTATCACCATGACCATATGTGTTGTCTTCTTGATGCAATCAAGTAAGTTTTTATTTCTTCCTTAATTTAGCAATATATGTGCTTTCGATGATATAAATTTCCAGAAACGACAATTTTACGGTTTGATCTTTGACAGTGATGGAAGTCAATTGAAGGGATATTTTATCTGGTCATTATTGGACAACTACGAGTGGTCTTCGGGTTACACAGTTAGATTTGGTCTTCACTATGTGGATTACAAGAACAACTTACAAAGACATCCAAAGAAATCGGCTGTATGGTTAAAGAGCATCCTTGCAGAAGAGCCATCTATCTATACCAATTACATCAAAGAAAGAGGGGAAAATAACCCATTAAGTTCTTCCTTATAATGTGACTCTTTTCGGATATTCTCGGAAATGTTCTAATGATTTTTGTAGATAAAGCTTCACCCATTCTTTGATCCATTTGTTCTATGATTCTGTATGTTATTCTTTAGTATGTAAAGATGGTATTACATATTTTCCATTCAATGTTCTAAAATCTATGAGAATTAGAGAAACTTATTCTTCCTCTTAATTCTCACATTTCTCTCTTTCAAGATTCATAAGCTGTCACCGTTAATGGGGACAGAAGTTCCAATCCTTCAAGTCACCGTTCTCATACTCGAACCATTTCTCGTTGTTTGGCCAAACAGCGGATGAGACTGTTAATATGGGGAGGTTGAAGGCAGCGAGTGTAGTTTTAATAAGTGAAAGTTTAGGAATGTAAATTATTTATCTTTCTTTTAGTTGTTTTAATAAGTGAAAATTTATGTAATTTAGTTGTTAAATAAGTAATGGTGTCAATTAGTGGCGGACTCATGAATCACATCAGATGGGTGCCAAAAAAAAGTACTTAGTCACAAATTTTAACAAGTAGTTAATAAATCGGTAAATCCAACATGACTTTTGTGATGGACAATCAACAATCAAAATGTTATGGGGAGAACAACTGGAAATAGCCCGACAAGGGAGCAAGCTGTCAGCCAGAGTGTGTCTAGGAGGAAGATAGGCGAGAGCGTGACATGCCACCACCTAAGGACATGCCAAGGGTAGAAAGGCGAGAAGTCACCAAGGCGAGATCTGAGGGAGCTGTGGGGAAGAGGAGGTCTCAAGATATTGTTGAAGATGGAAAAAGGAGGAAGGTGTATTACCAATCTCCTAACCTCGCGAGATTCGTCCTATTATTATGAGTTTGAAGGGGATGAGATAGATAGTGGATCTATCATGGATAAGACATAATAACCAAGTCGCTCGAGGCATTCAGAAGGAAGGTCGCGTCATTCAGAAAGATCTCATAAAGACAAGGAGATTAGGCGGCATGAAAAGGTTGAGAATAAGGAGGAGGACCACTGAAAGAAAGAAATGGCGAAAAGGATCAATGAGCTGGAAGCGGGAAATAAAATAGAGGAAGACAAGGATTCTTACTTAACACCTTTTGTAAAGGAGATTCAAAATGCTGACCCAGATCCAACTTTCCGCATGCCATCATTGTCTGAATATTCGGGGAATACAAGAGCGAGAACCCATGTTGGTGGTTTCGAAGTGACAATGTCCATGCTCACAAAAAGTGAAACAATTTTGTGTAGGGCGCTGGCTAGTACCTTGACTGACCATGCTCTGGAGTGGTTCCTTACTCCACCCACGGAGTCAATCACGGCCTATCAAGACTTTAAAAGGAAGTTTTTGGCGAGATTTAGTGCCTTTAGAGCACAGCCAGTGAGGAAGTAGGAGCTATGTGGGATAAGGCAGAAATCTGGTGAAGGAATAGCCAGTTATACTAAAAGATTCATGAAGGTGGCCAATCAGATTTCAGACATAGAGCAAAGCAACACCATCATTCTTTACAATGCAAGTTTATTGCCGGGCCACTTCAAGCAAGAATTGGGGATGAGATTTCCTGAAACCGCCGACGAGTTATATGAGAGGGTTAGAGGATACTGTGGAGGAGATGATAACGATGAGGTACCTATAATTCCCACATCAACATCTACGACGAGAAAGAGTGTGAAGGAAAGGATTGAATATGTGAAGGAAGAAAAAGAAGGGCATAAAGGATGAGGTCAGCGGTTGGTGGCCAAGGTGGGAGAGGAGGTGGCCGCGGAGGAGGCCCGGGCCAAGAAAGATTGCAAAGTTTGTTAAGTTAAACACCAAAATGAGATACTAAAGATGGTTCATTTGCCAACAGTTTTTCCAATGCCAAAGATAGGAGCGGCGCTTAGAGATCAAAATGGTTTTTGCGAGTATCATCAAGCGAAATGGCATGCTACGGATGATTGTTATAATTTGAAAAGGGTGATTCATATGAAAATTGATGATGGTGAGTTAGCAGAATATGTTGAGAAAGAAGGAGGACAAGTGACGAGGGATGAAAGAAATCTAATTGACGTTATTCAAGATCCAACCCCAAGCATTTCTTAACTTGACAACCAAATCATGACTTTGTCGCACAGTTTCAACGCACTGAATCACCCGCCAAATGAGGATAGGGTGATAAGTTTTTAAAGGAAAGAATTGGCGGTAACAAATCACCATGGAAGTCACCCAATAGTGCTAACAATCTATCCAGAAACAACATCATCCAACGGGTGTTAGTGGATTCGGAGCAAGCCGTAACATTTTGTATTATGATGCCTTCAAGAGGATGAATTATACTGAAGCAAAGTTGATACCCTACAATGGCTTTTTGGAAGGTTTCTCAAATCATACAGTGAGAGTGAAGGGAACCAATTGCTTTGGCTGTAGAGATTGGGGAAGGGAGATTCGCTAGAACTCGATTGGTTAGATTCATTGTAATTGACTTAGTTTCTCCCTAACACCATAGTGGGGATTCCATTCATGCAAATCTTTGAAATGGTCGTATATATTCCCCATCAAAGAGTGAAGTACCCCACCCCCAACGGCATTGGGTGTTTGAAGAGCAAGGCAATAACTGTCATCAGAAAAAAGAGAGAGATGCAAAAGGGGAAAGCGGCAAGCACCAGTTCATTGATGACAAAACTAGCAGCTCGCCCATTGCACATTAATATGATTGCCGCAATGAGGAGGAGATGGATTGGGAGGAGACATAAAGCATGAGAAACAACATGGCAATCATAGCAATGGCGACAGTTGTGGCCTCAGAAGGCGGAGAGATGGAGGTTGATGAAAGGCGAGAAATGGAAGAAGTGGTTGAATAGTTTGAATCAAAAGCCGTCGGCGAGATGAATGTATCAATGGAACTACTAAGCTTAAGACCAACCTTGAGTCAAATTGTGTGAGGTCGTCGACTTGTACAAGGAGGAGCCTAAAATAGAAGAAATTGAAGAATGTGAGGAGATTGAAATGGAGACTATGGATGGGCGGCCAACAGGAAATGTCTTGTCAAAAATTGATGAGGAGGATCTCGACAATGGTAAGAAAAGAAAGAGAATTGAAGTTGATACATTGCAAGTGCGAGATGAGCCTGATATTCAAGCTTTGGAAGAGTTAGAGGAAGTATAAATTAAAGATAGTTTCCCCGAACAAATGATTAAAATTGGGAAGCAATTGTCAATGGTGGAGTGAGAAAGATTGGTTGCTTTTTTGAAGCAAAGCCTAGATGTATTTGCTTGGCATCCTGAAGATATGAGAGGGGTAGATGAGAATGTCACCATGCATTGTCTGAACGTGGATCCAAATGTAGAGCCATTCAAGCAGAAAGTTAGATATTTTTCGGTGGAGAAGGAAAAGGCAGTCTTGTAAGAAGTTGAAAAATTGTCAAAAGCGGGAATCATAGAAAAGATTCAATACCCAATTTGGTTGGCTTGCCCAGTAATGGTGTTGAAAGAAAACAAGAAGTGGAGGATATGCATAGATTTCACAGATTTGAATACGGCCTGCCCCAAGGATTGTTATCCTCTTCCAAAAATAGACAAGTTGGTAGACTCCATTGCAGGGCACAAAGTGTTTAGTTTCATTGACGCCTACTCAGGTTACCATCAAATTAAAATGGCGGAAGAAGATAACGCTAAAACCGCGTTCAGAACACCAAAGGGAAATTTTTGTTATAAAATGATGTCGTTTGGATTTAAGAATGCTGGGGAGACATAGCAGCGTATGGTCAATGAGGTATTTAAGTCGCAGATTGTAAGGAACACGGAGGCTTATATTGATGATATGGTGATTAAGACCATGGATGGCGACCACCTTGAGGATCTCGCTGAAACCTTTCGTAGCCTAAGGAAATAATTCGATAAAATTGAATCCCAGCAAATGTATACTTTTGGGATCACGACGGGGAAGTTTTTGGGTTTTTTTTTTGTGAAAAGAAAGGGAATAGAGGCCAATCCCGAAAAGATACATGCTTTACTTGATATGTCGCCACCAAAAATAATCCGTGAGATTCAGCACTTAAATGGAAGGATCATTGCCTTGGGACGTTTCATATCAAGATCGGCCGAAAGGTGTTTGCCGTTTTTTAAGGTCTTAAAGGGTGGACAAAAATTCTCGTGGAGTGAGGAGTGTAATGAAGCGTTCAAACAGATGAAGAGTTATTTGGGGAAGCCTCCATTATTGTGTAGCCCAGTTGAAGGTGATGAGTTGTTTGTGTAATTGGCGGCATCTGATTATGGAGTTGCAGCAGTACTGGTTAAGGAAGATGGAAATGTTCAAAAGCCAGCAGATCAAAGTTAAGAGGAGTTGCCATAGATTTCTCTATTAAGTTTAGTGGGGTTGGGGAAGGAAAACAATCCAAGTTTAACACTTGAGGAATTTAACTTGATGACAAAGACGCAGAGTAGACTATCACCATGACCATATGTGTTGTCTTCTTGATGCAAATCAAGTAAGATTTCTTCTTTTCTTTTCTTAATTTAGATATATATTATGCTTTTGATGATACAAATTTTCGAAACTTGATAGCTTTTTACTGATTTGATCTTTGGGCGGTTGATGGAAGTCAACTCAAGGGATACACTTGGTCGGTCAATATTGGACACCTACGAAAGTGGTCTTTGGGTTACACAGCTTAGATTTGGCCTTCACTATGTGGATTACAAGAACAACTTACAAAGACATCCAAAGAAAT